>JAQGAA010000071.1:0-35092 GCA_034696425.1 Isotoma viridis
CAAAAAACCTTTAAAGATGAGACGCGCTAATTGTTCTTAAAGCAATCAGTGTTTTTTTCTTACAGGAGGAACAAAAACAGGACATTTTTCAACTCTCTTGTCTATATGCTTCTGATCTATCGCTAATAGCTTTCTTGTAGAGATGCAAATAGCTTTCTTTCATTGCTTCTGGCTATTATGGCATTTTTAGCTCATTTGTATTTTTATGTGTTATCATCATCTTGATAGAAAAAAGGTTTGAGAAAAAGTCAAAGAAGATTTCTCTATTGGAGTTTTGTATGAATGTGCGTGTGTATGGAATGAAGCTTTGAAGTAAAAATAACTTTAGTCTTTAGTAGTAGTAGCTTGTAAGTTGTTAGTAAGTGAGTTAGTACATAGTGAGTGTGGTAATGGTAAAGCACCGCACCTAATATTTTACAAGATTATTACTCCCCGGATGAATGCAAATTGTCAAGAAAAACAATTTTTATAAAGTTCATGTGATGCATGCACGATTTGCAAAAAGATTTTTTTAAAGGATTCTACCCAAAATTAACTATGCATTCCACGTCGTCCCTTGAGTTGTATCATGTAAACCCGACTCGGAGGTATATGGGATTGTAATAACTCATTTGTGTGAATGAGAAAATAAGAGATAGATAAATAAATGTTTCACACACGGATCCAATATGCCACACGGTGAATTATTAGGTTGTTGTAATTGTAAACCATGCAAATTAGGATTGTTTTATATGCAAAAAAAATGGAAAAGGTATGAAATATCTTTAAGGTTTTTTGTAATTATGATGCAGCTTGAGTAAGTATTTTTTAAATATGGAGGTTGGTTGCAAGGGACATGACATGACACCCAAGAATATGACAGCTTCTTAAAGTTTTGGATACAGTGTACCACTGCGTTTCTCTGTAAAATGTCTTATTTTGAGATCCCCAAAAATTTAAATATTAAACTATGTAAGTTTAGCAGGTGGTGTGTGTATTCTCGCATCTCATCTCATCTCCACCAGAACCAACAACAGGCTCAGTACTTTTTAAAAATGAATGAGCAGAGCATATGCACTATTCAAATACTTTTAAAAAGGACTTGATACATTCAAAAATTACAATTAACAAACATCCGCAGATAAATACAGTAAAAGCTTTAGCCAAGATGTTGTTTGAAACAACCTGGATTACTTCTCTAAGAGATTTTTAGAATGAAAAGACCAACTGTTTAAGGATATTATTCTCCCACACACAAGTTAACCAGAGATTACAACATCCATACATACACGAAGAACACACGTGTGTTTTGAAAGGTTTCCCTGTTTTTACGTTCATGGGAAAATCCCGTCCCACAGACAGAAAGTATATTGACTAGACTAATAAGACAAGTCAGAATGAGTGCAGATACCCAAACTGGTACACCACAAAAGTTCATTTTAGTTATACATACGGCTGGTACAAAATTAGCTACAAATAGTAAAAACACCACTTGCTTCCTTTCCCTTATTTCTGTGGTTCCTGCAACAAGTTCAAAGATTTAAGCCAACTCAATTTTTCTTTAAAGGAACTTTGCAACTAATTTGTATCAGGAAGTGGAAATCCCTTGAATAACATTTGAGTCAAAAATCTTCCATCTTTCTGCGGTTACTGGACCATATGGGGGACGGAAATATGGGACAAGAGCAGCAGAACAGGATGATTAAAAGACTTGAGCAACCTGTTGCTTTTGAAAACAAACAATCTGTTGCTCTTTTAAATGCGCCTTAATATCCCATATCCTTCCTACTTCCTTAAGCTCCTTTCCTTCAGGAAGTATTCAATTCATTACTTTGAATGAAGTCATTACATAAAGGATTTTTAAATTTTAATTAAGCCAATGCTTAAAATTCTCAAAAGAAAGCATTCAAAAGAGCAAGGTTTCATTTTTCTATACTTGAATCAAAATACATTGTGTATTGCGTAGTAGTAGTTTATAGGATTGTTCAGTACATTGAGCTTATATTATTTCATTTATATTAATCTAGCACAATAATAAATAAACATCCATTTGTTTAGCTGCTTTGTTTCGCTACCTGGAACTTTGGAACCCAATGCGATGATGATTTTTTTATTTTGATGCAAAAGCAAATTTGTATGAGCAACCTCAACAGATATTCGTATCAAATGATATCGTTATATTATATAAATGTTTGAAATTTGAGCAGCCAACAGTCCAACTTCCTTTCTAAGGATTACCTTTTCTGTCTCTATTGCATATTATATTTTTATGCATTCTAAGTTTAAAGTTCTTTGTCTCTGTATATAGTTGATAGTGGTATTAAAAATACATACGTAGACAGAGTAATAATATTATTCTCTGTGTTTAAGTTTTTTAATATATCTGCTCAAATTTAGATATTTGGTTTCAAATGTACTAAGCAAACGGGTTATTTTTCAAAAAAAAATATTAATCTGGTTTTGAACTTATCAGCCTTTGAAATACTATCGTAATTTTAATAGCTGTTGCTAGCCTTTTAAACCATGATGTGCATTTCAATGCAGAAACAACCTTTGAGGTTTTTAACCAATAAATAAACGCATTCAATTTACCAACAGCAAAAAACCCATGCCACAAAGTATAAGCAATAATGATTTATATATAAAGTAGTATTATTCATATTCATTTTAGAAATATTAAAATTTAAAAGCGAATGAAATAAGCCCCGATGATATAATTTATGTAAATAATTTACATATAAAATGTCCAAAACTCACTTTTTGCGGAGCGATATACCTCCAGAGGTGACTTTGGTCTGCTTATACTATAGTTAAAGCCGGTATAAGTAAAATTCGTTGCGGTTGTAAAAACAATTAAACTAAGGAGCACCGTTAAAACAAAGGAAAATCTTGTACGAAGATTCCTACTAATATTTAATTTTAATGAAATCCTATTAGGTTTCACAAATAAGTCCATCCCCATTCTACACTCATTGAGCATATTTGAGGTCATCTTAGTATTAATAGTAGTTATAATATGGCTTGAATTGACTTTTTCATTCATTTTTAATAAAAACTAGATATATATATATGTTCTTCTCTGATGATATTAGTTCTCACGAAGAAGTAGGTTCTCCTGAAGAACATTGATGGAGAACAAACGAAGCTTGCATCCTTATTACAGGAAGTTTGCGAGTAATGTTTTTATTATTGCACATCTTATTTGATAATAATGATACTTGTTACATCCTTCTAATCTTGAGTTGGGAGTAGAGGTATAAAAAGGAAATTGAGCGAGTTAATGAGTCTAGTCAATAAGTTAACTTGGAACAAATTAGTCCTAATGAGTGAATCTGATGATATCTCGAGGATAAACTCATTTAATTAATTTGCCATGTTTCATCTTTTTCTTTTGGAATGTTTTTCTTGTCACGTGGGTATAATTGCGTATGAAAGTTATACTTGGTGAAGGTGATTTATTGTCTTCATCAACATTTTACATTTATTAAATAATACTTGCATTCAAAACAAACTTCGACTTTCAAATCGACCTTCGATTTCACTCTTTCTTGGGTAAGTTTCTTGAAATATTCCTTTGTTACAATATAGAAGCTATCTATCAAGAGTCATTAGGGATCATTGGTATAATTATTATTTTGATATCAAGTATTTTTGAGACTCCAGTCGTATTTGCTCCAAGTTTGTTTTTGTTGTCATCACTTATTGATTATGGGGTTTTTACGTGGTTGGAAATTATCTCTGATTATTTTTAGACAATCAAACAACATCAACATACCAATAGTAATAATACTTTATGAGTATTAACTCTATTGTTATTATTGTCTCGTGGTTATGTTGTATTACAATGTCCAAAATATGTCTTAAAAAGTCCAAGACCAAAAAGACCACAAAGAGAGAACCAAATGCACATAAAGGATTTTGGGAGACAACCACTTATCTATAATTCTTAGACGTCGTGGTTGGCAGCATCATTTTCCATTAACCACAAAATACCTAGGTATAAATATATAATGTTAGGTAATTTAATGCAATGTCAGTAATGTAATATTAACATTACAAATGGACAGACATTAAGTTGGTTAAAAGAAGAAGAATCACTTCTTGATACTTTTTGCTCTCTATCTTATTCTTCTCATTTCATTTCATGTCATGCCATCACATTTTTGATCAGATGAAACCAGACATTTGGAGCCATGAAAACCCTTATTAGCTATCCAACTAGCAACTCACAAACTTGACTCCCAAAAAGTTTCACTCGCACTGTCCATCCGTGCTTACTTGAACTTTTAGACTTGATAATATTTAAACTGGTATTAAAATCTTAGTTGCACTTTTATTTCCTTTGTTTGGAAGAGAATGAAAGTTTCCTCACTGGACTAATCCCACAAGGAATAAAATCAGGAGAAATCAATGAGTTTGTTTAAAACCAAATTCAATCAAAAGTTTGGATTATTCAATCCTAATTCGATTCCAGATGGTCCAACTATGTTATTATATTAAAAGTTGAGACGAATATTATACTCTCTCTCAGTTATTGTTATTATTATTACGCTCAACCTCAACCATCAAAGCTGGAGAGACAACTTCACGACTTCACATTATGTAAAATTATAAAATAAAATGTCAGTTATAATATTATGATGATATTTGTTATAGGATAAGGTAAGCATACATAACGTAATAATAACACAGGAGGATGATGCTGATGATACTCTTGGAGTATACGTGGGGGAAGATATCAAATTATCACATGAAATTGAAATCAAGACCCCATTCTTTATCTGTACTTCACTTTATCAGAACTTTATTACCAAGAGTGTTGAATGTTAATTTCATTTTGTACCTTGGAGTAGTAGTATTAGTAGTGGATGTAGTAAGAGCTCATAATATTCATCACGTTTAGGCCAAACCCCTTATTTTCTTTGGCTACTTTCTACATATATATGTAATAATATTCAAGGCAATTGATACTTTCCATCAAAAAACAGTGGGTTAAGTTTTTACAACTACAATTTGATTGAAAATTGATTCCGATGGATAATAATTAACAATAATGTTGAGTATATTCAAGATCCGGGAGGACAATTTAATATCTAAGAATGATGATACAAGAATTTGATGAGATGAGAGATGAATTCGGATTTTGTTTCCTAAGGTTTAGCCTCTCACGAGGTTAGAAGTGTACTGGTCAAAGATCATGAAAATCCTTCTTCAATTATTATTATCAATTCCTTCTTGACACATCAGACTATTTTTGTTTGTATTGTTATTATTATTAGTTGACTTGCTTTTGATTTGGGTTTGCTTGATAATCCGTAATCCGTATTGATTTTAAGAATATCTAACTTGGGATACAGTGTGGATACACAGTAGTAGTAGTAGTAGTAGTAGTGATTTTTAATTTTCGGTTTTGTTATTTATTTGTACAGTTTAGATATCAAGCTGCATTACCCAAATATTATTTGGATAACTTTGGATTTGCTTCTATAACCAGATAATAAATATCCTTATTGACTTTTTAACTATCTGTGATTTACTTTTGGAGTATCACTATGTTTTTAGTGTTATTGGAGCCAGACTTTATGATATGAACAATATGAAGTAGTAAAGTAGTAATAGTAGTAGTAATAATATTTTATAGTTTACTTTTGAGACTTTTGAGTATTTTGTTATGTAAACTTTTGTTCAATTCCAAGAACTTTATTTAGGATTTGAAGAAGCCGACCTAAAATAAATACCAGGATTCAAAAGTCAAAGTTCACATTTGTATCAAGTTTACTCTGAGGCTATATACTTTTTACTTTAGTAAAATGCTTTCTTCATCAAATTTTCATCTCCACACATGAAATAATTTCTCAAGTTTAAAAAAACCAAGTTGCATCCAAATTTAAGATTTATTTTATCCACACTCCCAATCAAAATCCCATCAGTATTGATTATTGATCAGTTTAACAAAGACCACTCGATAACTGTCATCCTCATGAGTAATATAGCATTTCAGAGAAAAACATTCAATTACCCAATGAACAAAATTTCCATGTGAATCGCATTACTCCTATACAGCATTTAACTTCGCAGTAATTAATCCCCAAATACACTGAAGTAGAATTATTATTTTAGCATATTCTTTACTTTAGATCTCTTCTCTGAAAATTGGTTGCAAACAGTCCAAATAACCAAACAAAATAACAACAGATTAGGGAAAATAACCACTCTGGATTTTACTGATAATAATAATACTCTGTAATATTATTATTAAACAAATACTTGTACACTACAGTTCACAATGAATAAACACAAAGATAGGTCAACCCAGTCAGCTATTAACATTTAGTAGAGACACACACAAACACACAAGCCATGAAACCAAGTTTCACATTAGTTTCTCTCTATATGATAATATAATATAAACTCTGATCTGAATTCTCGAATCTGAAATCTCGAGAAAAAGATAGCTAAATGAGGTTGATGATGGTTACCTGAGCACTGTGTGCTGGATACTGAATAATACAACCTCAGTATGTAATACTACTAGTTGCTTAGTTGTTAGAGATTCTCAAAAGGCTGGAGTAGTACTCTTTTTACAACAATGCAATCGGATATATAAAATAATGTTCATAATAATAATAAAAATATACAAAGTGTAGATATACACAAAAACCTTTTGCATCTCTCCCCACGTCTCTCTACCTTTACAGGTAAAAGCAAAGGTAAACCTTTACAGAATATATAATCATCATCATCATCATCATCAACAACATTATAATATACTTAAGTTAAACTCAATATAATATAACCACCACGACCATCATCATCACAATACTACTACCAACCACTACAGTGTAGTACAACTTACAATACTACTACCTTCTCAGGTATGCATTTTATTATTACAGGTAAGAAGAGTTAACCCGTAGTAGTAGTTAGTCTAGCTTAGCAATGCTATCCAACTTGTTGCTTAAGAATACGAAAATCAAAATCTAAAGAATATCCAACCTACCTACAATATGATAAGGGCTTATAGCATTCTGGTGATACTAATGATGAGAGAGGGAAAGAGGCTAGGTAAGAAGAAGAAGTAACTAAAAAGAAGGTAACTTCAACAGGTAGAAAAAGATTCATCTCTCTCAAGTCTCAACAGACCAGACCAGACCAGCCTGAATATTACATAGGTACACACACTACATACAGCATACCAACTCTGGTCCTTATTAATCACCGTGGGCTCTCTTCTTATTCTAAAGTAAGGAATTTCCAGCCTGGGGCAAACTTCTTTTTCTTCATATTCCTTTTTACTTTAGAAAACAACAATATATATAGAATAGTGTGACCAGGTAATAGTCAGGTAAGACTTTTTACTAATGATAATATACAAAAACACATCATGATGGCATTATGGCACAAACACATACACATCTACGAGAGCACAGAAGATAGGAAGACCTCTGCGAGAGTAACATGCATAACATATAACTGACACAGGTAACATCTTTTGGTATCATCAACAACATAACAACAAAAATTTAAGCCAGATACACACTGGTATCAAGAAGACTTTTTCTTCAGAGAGATTCCTCTCTTAAAGAGTAAGTGTGTGTGTATTGATAAAAACTATTATAGATTCTTATATATATTCCATTGTTGTAAATGTTTTTCTTGCTTGTGCTGATGATGATACTATGCTTGCTGCAATAATAGCAGATTGCATTGCAAGTTGGATTGCATTCTTGGAAGAAGAAGAAGACCATCTCAAAAGTAGAGAGAAGATGCTCCCAACAAGTCAAAAAGTTAAGAAAAACCTTATGACCAAGAGAGTTCGACTGGTAGTAGTAGTGTGTAGTGGCGAGGTCGTCTTTGCGTTTTTCGAGTCATCTTGGTCAAGACGCCTTTTTCTATATACACACTTTTAAACTTTTTATTAACTAGCTTATTATTTTACCTAGATGTTATTCCCATCATCATCATATAGAATAGGTATGCATACCATCATCCTCATATAAGATGCTGTTTCTAGCTGTTACTCTTGCTCTTCATCTCACCAAGATCATCATCATATTATTATGCTATTACTATTATAACCAAAAACTCTTAAAACTAACTTTTCAGTACATACTTGAGGCATAATATTAGAAAATAAAATATATTTTATGCATCATACTTGCATAGTGCATCTTTTCTTTTTTGGTAAAAAACTTATCCTCAGGTATGTTTTCAACTAACACAACTATTACTTATATGTACAGATATTCTTGGCAAGATTAGGAGCTTTACTTTGAGACAAGTTATCATCGTATCATATAAAGAAGAAGCCAGAGCCAACCTTTTTGCACAAAATATATAATTTTACTTTGAAATTTTTATTTTCAATAATTTCATCATAATCATAAGTAACAGGTAGTAGTTGTATTAGAATGCGCAGGGATATTGGTTGTAAAACACTTAGATTAAGATAATATATTATTATAATCTTATAAAATGCGTGTATGTATGTAAGTTTCTGTGTGTGTGAATATTAGCAATAAAAATGTATCTAAATTTTAATAACATTCTATTATATTCCTGAATCCGATGAAACAACAAGGAAACCTCGTCATTTTTCTGCTTATTTCATTCTATCATCATCCCTCTCTCCCAGGAGATATTCCATTATTACATTAATCACAATAAAGAAAGACAACAAAAAAGTATCTTAATCTTGATCCTCTATTATTATTGCACATCTATCTCCCTCTTTCTCTCAAGAGATGATAATATAGACGGACATACACTGTCATCATCAATATCATCATCATCATAATCTCAAGCTTGGCTTGCATGAGGTGTGTGTGTCTACTAGTTTTATATATTATGTATGTAGTATCTATAAGTTTGATTATGTATTTGAATCTACTGTAATATCTATATAGTACCAGGATCTAGAAAATCCACAGCTATGAAGAATTATAGAGCGATTTAGTTTTTGATTGGCGAATAATAATCTATGAAAGAGCGAGAGTAATACCGTTCACAAGAGTGTACAGAGTAAAAAACATTCCGAAGAAAATCCAATTCACTTTTTTAAGCCAATTTCATCTTAATCTACTCTTCTAGATAGACATGCCAGTTTAAAAGTAATCTTTTATAATAGGATTTGAGTTGGTTGTTTAAATGATGTAATAAGAACAAGTTCATGGTCCAAAAGAAATGAGAATGGGTAGTAAGTAGTGCTTATAGTTTAAAATGTTTTTGAACAGAATTCAAATTGACTTCTATATCAACCCATTATGAAAGAATTTGTAAACAATTTTTATTATAAATTACAGTCTTTTTCATTCAGCTACCACAAAGTTAAATGTCTCGATTGATGTTTCTTTTAAATTAATGAAACAAATAATTGAGACGTTAGCTTCTTCTTGTTGCATGATGTTTTTTAAAATGTACATACAGGAAAGAAAAATTATTTGATCTGGTTTTTTTTGATTGAGGAATTTCCTTGATGTAAAAAACAAGTATGCAAACATTTCAATTAAATTGAATTGCGTCAGATTGAGAATTCATTTTTGAAAATACGGTTTAGAAAAAAACCATTTCTTTCCCTATATATACCGGTAGTACAGTATTGGGTGTGTTATTAGTAGTAATCAGTAGTAGTAAAACCGTAAATCCCACGATTAAACATTTTTCTTCAGGAAGTTTGTAACGAAATGCAAGAATGCTTTTCTGACAACCTTGTTGCAGTTGAGAGTAAAAGTGTTGAATCTCAAATGAGTGGGTTAATCCATTTTCCAGGTGGAATCCCCAACCATTTGTTTGTAATGGTGGTAGCCATGCGAATCGTGAGAACACAGCCGAACAATTTAACAACACAATAGTTATAGTTATAATGCAATGATACTTTTGCCCAAGCCCAAACTACTTATTACCACTACTATCTATTACTCCTGCATACTATAAATATCTAAACTTTTTTTTACCGTGAAATACCTAATTTTACTATAAAAGTCTACCAAGGTGTTCTTCGTATTGTTTTTGCAAAAAAAAATTAATATACATTTTTGGGTGTTGAGGATTTATGCATTTTTCTTTTAATGAGAATTGCTTATTAGCGTTCCGCCTGTCAATGACAAATTACTTGCTAACTACCATATCATTTGGTGGACTTTGTAAAATTGCTAATAACTCAAAAACCAGGATGGTATGTCTCTCTCCTTTATCTCGGTAAACTTGAAGTAGTCACGAAATTTTTCTATTATTTGTTTTTCCGAGAATCGTGTATACTATTCTAATAACGTGATATTAACTACTTTTATAAAATCATTAATATTAAAAACAGCTACTACAAAACTATCATAATAGTAGAATATTTCTATGCAATTAGAAACAAATATTATTTGGTATATGCGATATCTAACAACCGATACCACTAGCTTAATTATATACAAAGTTATCGTCAAAGGATTTTTCAGTCTTTTTACAAAAATAAGCCTGCAGTTTTCACTCTAGAGTCATTATTTATTATCAAGTGGTTAAAGTAATTGGTAGATAGTATAGTACTGTGGTTTCATTAGTTGTTACTACGTATAATAAAAAAAAAGCTTTCCCACATTTTGATGAAATCTTTGCTTTTCACATTTTTTAAGAAAGAAGTGATCAAAAAGCTTGAAAACAAATTGTTGCACATTAAAAAATCACATTTAAAGATTTAAGACTGAATAGTTGCATTTGTTAAGAAAAAAAGAGAATTAATAAGGATGATAATACTAGGGATCTGATGGAACTGCTTGTAATGACCGTGATGAAGGTTCTTGTTGCGTGATGACTGTAACGATGACGCGGATCTTTCCATATTTCAGGATTTTCACAATTTTTTTATACATCTGTCTCCATTTAAAACATAAGTAATCTTTATCTTATTAGTTTTTACTTGAAAATTTTGTCTCTAAGCTGATGATCTATAGAGTCTGGAGATGATTCTACTCTGAAGTTTAATTCTGTTTTTATACTTGGATTCTTCCAGCATTGAAATAAAAGGCTATCCGGGTAGTTAAGAATGCAAACTAGAAACTATCTCCTTCAAGCCAATGATATTTCCCCTAGTACCTGTTGAGGGCTATGGCATTTTAATTGCTATAAAATTATTTCCAAAGAGCATGAAACATCAAGCATTTTAATTTCTTAAATTTTTATCTCAAATCCATCCATGAAGTAATAAATATCAGATTCAACGCTTTCAAACTTGAAAGTGAAATATAGTCCTGGAGGGATGGGAAAAGGATGAATTTTCTTTGAAAAAATGCCCATGAAACAAAGTTTAATCTAGACATGATAAAATCCTAAAAACGTTTCAAAATTTGTCTGTTAAAATCCCCTCATGCTATTGCGTGTCAACTGTATTTAAGAATATTCATAACGAGGTTGTATTAAGGGTGAGACAAACCTACTGATACCACATAAACAAGGCCCTAACACCACCGGTTACCTGGAACAAGAGTGGGTTGTGTAGATTGCTCTGAAAACTGGATAAGATAGAGGCGTACCTAGTTAATTCAGTTACCTATTATTTTTTTTACTCCATGAAAAAGTTGCTTGAAGATCAAGTCAACTATTTGTCTTTCAGTAAGCAGATTTAGCCAAAGAAATCTTGTAAAGGAGAAATCTCTAATGAAATACATACATTATATCTAAAATCCAGATTCCAGACCAGTCTAGTCCACCTTCCAGTTTTGTTCTGAAGTCTCATACAGAATACTCCTTGGTAATATATCAAGTGACGAGATTGAAAGTGAATTGCCAGCAATAAAAATTCAACATGGATCAAGAGGTGGTTGGCTGGTATGGCTGTTTATAAGTTGTATGTATTATATCGCATCTAAAAGTACTTTGTGCACTTGCATTGCACAGCAGAGACTGAGATGATCTCTTCTAAAAAAGAATTGTTATAAAATTGAGTGGGGAAGCGAATCAAACATGGAAAGAATGAGATTGTGCAAAAGAAACAACATATGATCTCATCATCCTTCGCGACTATCTATAGAATTACATCTGGTTCTGGTTTCCCCCATGCATATTATAGAAGATGGCAAAGTAATGCTATTCCTTATCATAAAATCACAATCGCTTCTTCGGCTAAATAAGAGGAAGGTATCTAAGAAATCCACCTGATCAATCCTCTTATTATTCCAGAGTGCATACTATACTTTGAGCCAGTGTATCTGCACAGATCTTGTTGAGAATTTCTTCCATATATGCCTATTATTTTCCAAACTTCTTGCTCAACTTTTTATTAGGACCCTAAATATCTTTGATCATATGTCCTTACCGACCACATTGTATTGCAGAATGAAGTCAAGTAAGAGTGTTACTCATCCCGTTGCCTTTTGTTGGAATAATTTTTTTTACTATGGATGCTTGAAGCAATATTATGGGATGATGATGATGATACAGTGACAGATTGAGTAGGTATATCTGGATATTTTATGAACTTCAGGAAGATCTGGTCAGGGTGGGTGTTTTGTGTTTTTTACGGAAAGACAAGATAACCTTGCTCCCCCAATATGTGGTTTACTCTTGTGTGTATCTATATCTAGCCATACTTATTTAGTGATGATGATGATGATTATTATTATTATAAGCGACCACAGAGAGATAAATTTGTGGGAAAATTTTCATTGCTATGTTGAATTGAATAACAAACAACCTTCAGAGAGTTAGAAGATGATAGAGCTTGAGAGTTTAAGATTGATGATTGAGTGTTGTACAAAGTAAGGGTTGAAAAATTTGCTATATTCGGAAATGCACACAAGGTTAAGATCATTCCGTAGTTGTAGTTTACTTGACACCTTTCACTTCCAATTAATTTCAGGATAATAGGCAAATCGCTTGTAAGTTTGAATTTTTTAACAAACGTGTGACAAACTTCTCTCTAGACTTGTTTGTATCTTTACGGACGGATAAGCAATTTCTACTTGATTTGCTTACTTAAGATAAATTCTCTTTGTAAATTCATTTTATTTGCATTTGACACTTTTGCCATTTGCCTACGCTTCAAAAGATACAAATAGTTCGTTATGGTATTATTGCATAAAAAGTTGACAAGTAATCTCTATTATAGGCGATGTCTTGTTGCATATCATTGTTTGCTTTCGGGTTTTGATATAGTCACCTGCGGAGTAAATATATATGTAAAATTGTGTTTTCTATCTACAAAGGGCATATCTCACCACATGTGATTCAAATGTGATCTCTAAGACTGATACTGATGATGAGATGTCATAGTTTTCGTTTAATTTCTTGTTTTTCCACTATTTAATGTCTTTGATGGTTTTAGTATTCAATTTCTTTGGTTGACATATTCAGCGGTGACTTTCATCAGTGGAAACTGATCCTCGTATTTGGAAACAAAATGATCACTTCAATTTAATTAGCATGTCAGTTAATGTGACAGTTCGATGGTTTGCTTGCGCAGTATGAAATTATGCGATGATGCAGAAGTACATTGATATAAATTGTTATTAACAAATCCTAAAGGAGGGTTTTGTCAAAGAGCTTTGCACTGTTGGTTCAACTTGCTCCTAGAATGTTAACATTTTTTTGTATATTTGAAGAGATTTTTTCAATCTGCTATATTAGTTCGGATCGCATCTTAAAAGAAAAAACTCTACTTAAACCTACTCCCTTCTAACTATAACTTGAAATCAGATATTAAAAAAATCCAACAGACAGGACAGGTTGAACTCTCCAAATATTTACAAAACCTTTTAGCAAATCAAACAAAATAAAAAAATCCAACACAGAAGGAGGCTATCTATTAAATTTAATATTCTGCATGAGAATCTCTTCAAGAGACACATACCTGTTGGAAATTCCCTGACCTGACAGTTACTCAAGTGGTAATAATAGCCTTTAACAAGCTCTCAAAAGATATTCCTCTTTCTTATTATACTAACTTATTTCTACTTACTTATTATTACCATTAACCTTCCTTATAGCCAAATCCAAAAGGAATAATTTAATATGTAATTTAATGAGGATGATTACAAGTTTTTCAATTTTTCAATATTTGCATTTGCTAAAGATTCCTTGAATACAAACTGTACACTATTTATTTATACTTCTGAGAGTTAAGTATACTACACATCCATATAGGTAAGCTACTTTTAAAGATAAAGTGACCAAAAATATTCAAACCGCTTCATGAGTGTTAGTTTATATTTACAACCATGAAAAAGCACCAAGATAACGCATATTATGCAAATGAAATTACTTTTTATCTTGTATTGACGCAGCAGCCATTTTATAATGACATGAGAATGAAAATGGAAGCTCATCTCTTCACCTGTACACACATACACATTTATTAACAACACATACATTTTATATTCTACTGTGAATACAACTAACTAAGGCATAATTAGTTATCTCGTCAACTTATATACCCCCAACCCAAGTCCATCAGCAGAACTTCTTGTTCATTCATTCTTGCAAAAGAAAATATGGCTGACATTAAGTATTAAAACATGAAGATTTAATTGAATCTCGAGTCAATAGTAATTGTAATGGTTCATTGATACAAGGCTTTATTCTCTATCAATTAACATCATTATCTTTTCAATTGCTTTTTTTTACTTAGTTAAACCTTTGAATTGAATTCAGTACGATTAATAAAGAAAACGAATCTCGGCATGCCGGCATAATCCGCAAAAGACAAAAGCAATAATACAAGAAACTACTAAACTGTTATCTAAGTATCATCTTTAATGATAAATTAACAATTAAGTACTTTCCAGCTTGTTGCCAGTTACCAGTTAAATCTCATCATCTCTCGTAATAATGATATGATACTCGAGGGAATAATATTATTATTATTACTATTTCCAAGCAAAAATTTTTTGTCATTTATTTACTCTAGCCCTTGTTAATAGTTTTACTCTTCTCATCTGCAAAAATGAGGAAAGTTGGAGCCACATAGAAATGGATAGCATCTTAATGGTATTCAATTACGATAAATTTCATAAGCGAAATTGCTAACAATAGTATAAAACTCAAAGCACACATGGGGGCCAGACGACGCTTATCTTGTTCTCTTGTCCTAACTAAGAATCCCTTGTGTGTATAATATAAATGTGTAATCCCATATTATTATTTTATATTCCATTGCCATTAGGTATTATGCATACAAATAATATTTATAAGAGCGGGTATAAAAAACCTAAGATAAAAATTGCTGTTGATCTTCACTTCGCAAATCTGCAACTTTGTACTCGACACTCGAGAGTATTATTTCTATACAAGTTAGAAGCTAACCTCCCATTTATCATTCGTTTTATAGTACCTTTGTATTAAGTCATGAGTGATGCTCCTGAATATTCAGCTATTTGCCTTGATCTTCAAAGTTGCCGTGATTAAGGTAAAGTTACGAGAGATAAAAAATACCACTAGTACTAACAACCAACCAATTTAGTTAAGCTTATTGTGTATAAATGAATATACATAAGTATCATTATTCACTAGTCATATTTTATTATTATATTCGCATTTATATATCATCCATCCCAGCACTTGTTGCTTTCTCTGTTGGGATTCTCATATCAAATTTATTTTCTGGTATGTTTTGCATATTTACAATTAGTCTTGAAAACTTAGACCGGCTGTTGTTGAGTTGCATCGCTACATGCTTAGCTTTTGCACCCTGGTCTGGTGGTATTGCTTTCAAGACGAAGAAGATGTGATGGCAAATTTTGTAATAAATATAATAATAAGATATTTATTTTTTAAATAAATTAATTGTGGTATGGTGGTGTTGGTATAGAATATCATTTGTTGTAATAAAAAGGATTGGAATTGAGTAGACCGTGAAAATAAAATTCATATCTGACATTCATTAGCTAACTGCCACTTGGCTACTTGACTTTCCACTCTTTTCAGATCTGGTTAAAAAGAAGAGTCACCAAAAACTTTGGAGCCATAACCACCTTAACTCATTGTTAATATGTTCACACAATGGAAACATGTGAAATGAAAAGTATAAAAGGATTATGTGCCTGTCATGTATATATTATATGGAAATCCACTACAAGGATTCAAAGTTCACCAGCACATCATACTCTAATCATCATCATCATTTTTGTAACTCTTCACCAATCTAGTAACACCAACTACTATGTAAATTGTAAATCTACTTCTGTGTGTAACTAGCTAAAGTCAGTTGAATTCTTCTTGGTTTTTTTGTTTATGCTTAAGCTATTATGAATACATAATGATAATAAGTGTGATATACAATCGCTTTTAACAAAATCTAATTTAAAGTGGCTTAAATCATTTAAAAAATTAGGGATGCAGTCCATTAGCAGTCGAAATGATTTAAATCAAAGTGAAATAGAATGACTTGGATGTATTGTTATTCAGGAAGTCTTGCTTCGTTGCCTATTTACTACCAGTGTCTGATATGTCTGACCATTCGACTCAATGTTACTGGTAGTTATAAGTTGGCTTGGCTCATAATTTGGTTGTATTAAAGAATAGTTTATGATAATGAGTTTTTAAGCTTACGGTCTTTGCTCATTTTATAACATTTTCTCAAGGACATTATATACTACCTAATTAACAAATCCAGGTACTAAAGGTATTTTACCATCCTTTTATTCTAGTTCTTGATTTTATCCAAAAACCTTTGAGCCTTTAATAGGATGATCTGCTTATTTTTTATAAGGAAAACTTGTACGATTAGAAAATTTCTTTGTTGTGCATAGTTCACGTTCTATGAAAAAATTGTAGAAACTAATAAAAATCGTATTGCATAGTATCTAGGTGCATCTAGATCTTTGGTTAAAAGGTTTAAAGAAATTCAAAAAATAAGTACAACTTTGCTGAATAGTGATCTTAATACTTAACGGGTCTCCAGTGTCTTTCCATAAGCACTTTAAGAAAAACTCATTAGACCCTAAGAGAGAGATAAATTGCTTTGAAATGGAATAAACTCTCCTAAAATAATAATATTACTAGTAAAGAACTAAAAATGCTAAATCTCCTGGAGATTCATCCTATTGTTAACTCAAAGGTAGAACAAAGCACGGAAAATTATTTTATAGACACGGCTTTTATTTTATGTTAAACTCGGAGGGGTTTACCATCTATTTTGAAAAGCATAACTGACCTTAGTTAAAGGATAGATTATAAATAAATGTTATGAAGTTAATGGACTGGATTGACAGGGACAATGCACGAAGACAAACATTCCAGCTTTAATACTTTTCGAGGTTAGGTATGCCTCGATCTTGTGGTTGTGATTGCGACTCGCTTTTCCAAGTATTTTACCTCAAAATTATAAAATGACATTTGACGATGATTGAAAACCGTGAAGAATAAAAAAATTATCATTCACATTTCAAACCGGCGACATAGTTTATAGTTATTGCTCCTTTTGAAAAAATAATTTTAAGATAAGAGAAAAGCCAACTTATTTTTAAGATCATAAGAAATGTTGACCTTTAACTTTTTCAGAATATTCTATCTCAACAGAGAAAAAATATTGCGTGCTGACTATTTAATTTCGTGATCATAATCAGACATTTTGATGACAATGATAAACCGCAACTTTTCATATAACTAATTGTAAATATTCTCAGCACGAAGATCCTACCTCAAACTACCAGACATGATAATATATTTAGCTTTATTTGGTTGAGCTTGAAGCACTGACCTTGCACACATTTACAACCAGGTAAAGGTTATACTAGAAGATTTTGCGATTGTGGAACTGCCTCTGATTCTTATTATATTATCAGGACTTTTATCTTTATCTGCATTTCTAATGTAATAGAAATATATACCTTTACTAACTAACCTTTTTCCAGTTAAGTGGAAGAGTGGGTCAAACTTTACTTTCAACTTTTTAAATTGACTTTCAACAGTCTAGAAATAAGAAACATTTCATTTTCCTTATTTTAAAATCTAGTATACATGGCTGACTAGTATATGGCATGGTCTTACTTGCACACTCCACTTGAATTTCCGAGACATGCTTTTAGTAAAGGACAAATTAACCTAAGTAAAATGAAAAGACACAGGCGGGTCTGAGGTTCTTCACGGTCCCTTCACATCCAAAAGATCCAGAAGCTTTTCAAGACAAATTTCAAAAGAAATGAAAACCCGTGGAAAATAAAAAGTTTGACACGGGGAAGATCGATGTTTTTATAGGTAAATGATGTACCTTAGAATAAGTGAACCTACTTTTAGTGTAATACCTTTCCAGGTACACAAAGTCAACAAAGTATAAAATATACACAACAACATCCCGTAATTGCTTACAGTTAGCTGCACTACGATCCATCTATGCCACTGGAGATATTTTTATGCTTACCTTGAATCCATCAAAAAGGTTATCTAACAAAATAAGAATTGGTATAACCTCTTTGATATTCCTTTCTTATAAGAGTTCAACGAATACAAACTTAGACAAAAGACATATAACATTTAAGTTTATATAGAGTCTGCAGCTGAAAAAGAGCAGCAGCAGCACCCAAGATCTCAAGATTTAAAAAGAACTCATGCAAAAGAACAAGCACAGTTCATTTTCCTTATTCAAGAGTAAGTAAAAGGTGTTCATTGCTTTTCAATTCTCAAGAGGGTTTTATTTAACTAACTCAAGAAAAGACGAACAAAAGTGAGCACATGTAATGCACTTGGTAATGAAATGAAGTGAAATCTATATCCTAACAAATATCCTAAAGAATGAATAATACTAACCCTAACAAATACAAGCAAGCCGACACTTTTTTGACTCTCTTGTGTTGTCCTGTTGACTTTGATTCAGAGTGAATAAAGGTGACAATAATAATTCGAATCGGTTAAAGGTTTGTGCATCCATGGTTTATTAAAAGTTGATTATTGCATTTAGTTAACTCCACTCTTAAGCATAAGCATTTATCTAATCTTATATAATATAAGATTTAAAACATCAAAACATGTAGCTTTTAAGAATTCCGACAAAAAAGGAATCTGACTTTCTTTGACAACCGAAAGGGGAAAAAATTGATTGAATTGTAAATCAAAGGAATTTTCCCTGTCAAGCGGAACATTTCACAAGCATCTTGGCAAAGCATTACATTAGCTTATGGTAAAAAATAGCAATAGTGGAAAATCTTATAAAGTTGCAGAGTGTTGAATGTATACAAAAATATTACTAATCTTATATTCAAAAGCAGTAGTGTAATGTATATTTTATGGAAGTAAGTAGGTATGTTAACTTCAAAGAATAAAGATGATGGTGATGACAATGCAAAATCTTTCGTATTCTCTCTGACAGTTAATCTCAATAAAAGAATGTGCAAGTTAGTTCTCAATCACTAAAAAGTGATAATGGAACTATTTAGAATATCACATACCTTTCATTACATTGATTGCTTTCCTTCTAACTATTGCGGTTCATTAAATCTTATCATCATCCCTTTTATATACTACATTGCAAACTTAAGACCAACTTTTCTCAGATACAAACTAAGACTAATCCTAATCTTCGGTTGAAAAATTCTTCACGAATTAATCGAAAATTATCTAATCCAGTGGGAAAGTATAGTAGGTAATGATTCAATCAATTTCTCAGAACTGGATTATTCACAACTTATTCAATGTTTTGGAAGAAACAAGCTGTCACTTACCTTTGAATCTTCTTTAAAGATAAGTCTCACCTTTTCTAAACAATCATCATGCAAGTTTTTAAAAGAAATTCTTCCACATTATAAAAAGCAAAACAAAACTACTTAAGCGAAAAAAAATTAAATTTTTGCTTGTAATGATAAGTGTCTTATCTTACGTAGTGTGGTAAGTAAGTGGTGTGATGTATAGTATACCTAGAGAAATGCTTGAATTACACTCCCAAAACATGCCACAAGGAATTTTATGCTTTATGCTATTGCTGCTACGGATATTATTCTTCAATCTTAATCTCTCTTTAGAGGATTTAATACAAAGGTGCAGATTTTATTAGCAAACCCAAACCACTAAATCACCCTAATGTCAAGATCATTCTGACACCTTTTACAATCTGCATAATGCATACTCCATATAAATTGTAAATCTGATCTAATTGAACAGGACACAAAGCTCTTGCTGTTGTGGAACCTGATCTTTTCTTCACCTTATAATATCACACACCCTTATCCTTATCACATTGCTGGATCAACTTATAAGTAAGATCATTCATTGGGATGATACTTGTACTATGAAGATGGTAAAGTGTTGATAGCTTAAGTGACACTAGTCTCATTGATACATTTTTGATCCCAAGATTCGTATACACGTAGTTATCTTTGTATGATAATGTCATCATAAAAAACAGTGTGTAATTTAATGTCTTTCAATGAATAGTATGAATGACTCAAGTCTCCTTGTTGATATCTGTTTTAGTGAAATATGTCTTCTGATTGTTATCAAGTTTCTACTGAAATTCAAACCTTGGTATGTGTGTTTTCTTGCTAAGTTGGAAGTGGTAGCATTTTTAAACAAATTAATTTCCTACTCTAGACAATTTCTTATCAGACTTTTTTATCATAGTAGTCAGTCAGGGATTCACTCCAATAATTAATCGCATTCGCCTCTCTGACCACATAATAAAAAATTTCAATTATTTCAAACACAATAATATAATTTTATACCTTGTAACCAACATTAAAACCAAAAAATATATAACGCTGTGCAAAAATTCCATAAGAAGATTTCAATGAACTCCGCACTCTTGTTTAATATCACATAATATCACATAATAACCTATAACCCTGGAAGATTACAAAAAATAACATAAACTACCAAACGATCAGACTATTACTTAAAAGTAATTTAAGATTTATTTACAAGGTACTCCTATATTATAAGATGCTGTGTAATAATAATCAGTAGAAAAAAACAGGCCAGGTAATTCATCGTAAATTTTAGCATAGCATAACAAAGGATTTGAGATTTATGCGAATGATAATATCCAATCCACCACATGGGCCTGAGACACACACACCTCCTCCTTACCTAACTAACACAATACAAATCGCATCTCATCAATGCAACTCATGAACTTTCAGTTAAGAAAAATGCGAAAACACTTAACTCTAATCTGGAAGAGGAGAAAGGATTACGATATTATTATTTGTCCGATGTAAAATTATTATTATTCCTAGAAAATCTTTCTCATTCTTTCTCATCTTATGATGTGATATTAGGGAAGCTACATCATTAAACTTTTGAATAGCATATATTATTGCTTTGGATATACCTAAAAAGGCATAATAGATCCTAATATCAACATTTTAGATGAATGAATACCTACGTTTATCATCTACCTAGAGAGTAGCTTAAATACAACAGGTCTACCCAACCCCAGCAGCCAGGAGGAGCAATTTCTTTCTCATAAAATTAAATATAATGAAATAAAATAAATTATTAACAGATCCCCCCTGCAAGTAACTACTCAGGGTCCGTAATAATAATATTACCAGCTTATACTTCTCTCGGCCGTACTTATAGACTTGAATTCCGCAAAATCGCAAATGCATTCCTGCAGGTATGCAGGCGTATGTACATAAATATAATAAAAAACAACACCATCACCACCAACACCAATAATATTACCACTACTACTGCTTTTTACCATTTATATTCATTCAATAGACCAACTACTGATCGTTTATTAGTTGGCGTTTGCTAGCCGAGAAGAATCAAATTATGAAAATGGTACCTAACTACTTCTACTTGTACCTACTACCTAGATCACTTAAGGTGTTAGTTTGGCCTTTATCTCAAGATTCATTCCGATCATACCAGTTAGTTTTATCAAGAAAAAATCATTTCATCTTAAAGTCAACATCGATATTTAAATATATTAAGAAGCAGGTTCACTTTAGCCCGTTGTCCAACCTCAAGTTCAAAATTACAAGTTCAATAAAATTTAATAAATAAATTTTTTTCTACTTTTGACGTAAATCCCTAAATGATACTGCTTATAATATCCCCACCACCATGATATTTACGAATATTTTCCACTTTTTACATACACACTGCATATAAATCAAGACTAGGTGAAAGACTCGATTCTCTTCCCCGGCTTCTTTTATCACAATTAAATTTTATCTAATTCAATTGGGGAGCTTTTTTCACGAGAAAAACAAATTATACATCAAAATGTGTTTTTTTCTGTAGAAAAGCTTCATTTAATCTATTAGCCTGCGGTATGCCACTGTTATCATAAGGTGATTAGCATAACACCACCACAACAATACACAATAATAATGATAAAACATAAAAGTAAAGCACGTACGTCCTACCAAACCAACACACTTAAACCTAATCCCGGTCCTAAGTTCATTTCATTACTAGTTGTATTCCTAAGTGCCATTCTATAAAACTGTAATCAAATAAATGGCAAAAGTTGAATAATACTAGAAATTCAGGAAATTCCCTTTATTTCAAGGCTGAAATTTCATTTCAAGGGGAATGGAATGCAGGAAAAAAAATCTTTTAAATTTTTTTTCCAAAGAAATCTACTCAACTCAAGAGTCAGATTCAAGATTATTATACTTCTACTTCAAATTGGTCAAAAATGCTTGCTTGCTTGACCAGGCTCCACTTGGCTTCTTTGGCTTTCTAAATCTTTTTAAGCACCTCGCATGTTTTTGTTTATAAAAAAAGTTTAAATCTTGATGAGTTGGACGTGTCTAAGCAAAACTCACAACGAAAAGTCAAAACCAAGAAAGCATTCTTGGCTTAAAAGGGAGGCATATTCAGAGACAGGTATATAAAAGTAAGTTCAAAGGTGATATAATAACTGTATGCATGCGACTGGTGAAATCTAACAACAATATTCATATTACAAAAGCATTTATAATAATAATAATAATAATAATAATAAAAATAATAATAATACTTGTATTTTAACTCTAACTCTTATATGCCTTCACTTGCTTTGGCATTATTAGAGTGCCAGAGGAGGAAAGCAATAAAAAGGCTGGAAAGAGTGCAAATTGTAAAACTTATGCTGATTTCATTAGATGCATTAAAACTTGTGAAACAACTCATCAAGAGCGCTTCATATTGGCATTTCTTGGCACTGTCTGCTTGTCTTCTTGCTTCTAATATAAAAGCTGCCCTTTTAATAACTCCCAATGCCTTTAAAAAATTTCAAACTAATTCTCGTCTTTGGTTCTTAAACAACTATAAGAACTTTTACATTCAGCCAAAAAGCTGGTTGCTCCTAGTTTATGTTATATCATGAGATGAGATGACATGAAAGTTAGCCCCGGCTTATTACACTACTTGCCCTAGACGCCCTGTTCGGAGCCTTAATATTTATAAAAAATTCTGCTGAAGCTCAATAGAATTTTAACTAACTACTTACTAACTCTTACTACAACTAGTAGACATACTACCAAATGTAAAATGCAGAAAGAAATTCTTTTCGGCAATAATAACATTAATATTATCACATCTCTTCACTCATGCAAACAACTCTTTGTGTTTCAAAAAATGATATAATGCTTTATCTTCCTTGTAGTGACTTGCGGAAAGAATAAAGCTAGTTTGTAATAGTTGTGAAGCCGAATTTCTCACATTTTTACCTATTTCATGCATATAATCTTTTTGTTCCTCCCAATTCATGTTGGTCCGATCATCAGCAAATTTTTTACCTATTTTGTAGAAATAAACACATTCTTTTATATACAATTTGCCACAGGCAGGTATCTCTCTGTCTTGGTATTGTGTTTTATTTTCTGAAAAGCATGAGAATTCAATTTGAGATCTTTTATATAAGACTTGAATCTGGTTATGGATAATCAAGTAACTTATTGCTTTTAAACTATTGATTGAATTCGGATGCTGTTCAAGTTCAGTAGAGCCCAAAGGTGAAGAAATAATAAGTGGTTAATGATGCAATCAATTTATTCAGAGTTGTGTAAAAGGTGTAAAGGATCATATTGTTGTTTGGTAAATTTAAAAATTTCATGAATCATCCAAAAAAACAATTAAATTTTTGATCTTGGATTTTTTTCTAGGTCTCATATGAAAAGAAAGGTGAAAATTTGCTAAATCTGAAAAAAATGGTTGAAACTGCCAAAATGACTATAAAGAAGAGTTTCTAAATGTGAAGTGCATAATAATAGTTTTGATATGATGATGATCCTTTCCAAAAATAAGACTATTTTACCTGATTGATGATACAAAAGTCTTATATAAATTTTATATTTTTCAGTATAGTAAATAGTAGTTGAAGAGGTCAGAGGTTAATTCAAGTTTTGCAACGCTTCCTTTCATTAAAATATTTTAATTAATAAATTGAGACAAATCAATGTCTCAATTAATTAATTAAAATATTTTGAAAAAATGATTTGTCTCAATTAAGTCTTATTATTAATGAACCTTTTATAAAATGCATAGCTTCATACAATATCTACTATGATATAGCATGCTATATTATACATCTTTTGGCAATAGTATCGTTAGCCCTTAATAACAGAAAAAGCAACTCATAATTCACTTAGGTCTATTCTGGCACTGAGGATTTGTCTCCCGCTTTAAAGCAACAAGTTGTAAGTTCGATTCCCAGGAAGGTAGATATTCTGCTATTGAACCTAGGACTTGTATGACATTTATTCATACAATAATCTACAGTAGCTACATCAATATACTTTAGTATATATCAACTGTTTTTCAACGACTCGATTGTCATAATGGCTTTCGAGATCCAAATGGCAGCTGAGACAATTATTTTTGCTTAAAATTATACAATTACAATCATTATATTATAGAAGTTATTTGAATTTTTTAATCTTATTTTTTTCCAGAGGAATTTGCAAACATCTGCTACATTAAAAGTCAATCCTAGTTTAACTAATTTTTTTTTATACAAAAAGTAACAAAATCAGATTTGTTTAAATTACAGATACAGATTTCCGAACTCCCAAGTCCTTAGGTTAGGTAGCATACCAAAATAATTCATAATTTAAATCAAAATGCATTTATAATTTCCTTATTTGAAAAAAGTTCAAATAAAAATCAGCATTTAAAAATTCCAGTGTTCATGTAATTCTAAACTTCTATGTAATTTTAATCCATAGAGTTCATTGTAAAAAATTAATTTTCAGCGTATCGATAAAACAATTTCACGGGTTACATAGAGGTTAAAGTTAATACTAGTAAGAATTAAATAATTTAACGATATAGTTGGTTATTCAATATGATAATTTTAAAAGGGAACTGATTGTAAACTCTCCTGTAAAAGGATTATATGGCAGGTGAAACTCCAGGCAAGAAGTTCTTCGTGGAAACCAACTTAATTTTGTTACTTTCCAATTGTTTACCTTCGACTCGAGGTTGTTGATGGTTATTCTTTTGCATAAAAGCCCAGTTGTATATTTATTTTCCTTTTCCCTACAGCTAAGAAGCAAATAAATGGTCTGTCTTGACAAACACAAAAGACCACTTGAAGGAACAATAACCATAAAGTTAAGTAAGTGAAATGAAATGAACTCCGAATAATAATAACAATAATAATAGTAATAATGTGTATTATGCATTTCAAAAGAGGGTACACATGTTCAAAACTTCAAATGCAAATAGACAAAAGTCAATTGAGACACCTAGATTATGGTGACTTCTTTAAGAATAAATATGTAGAAATGCAGTAATGGACAAATGGACAATACTGCTGTCAGTAGTTCCTCTACATATTAGTCTATCGTGCAAGACCAACCCTTTCTTATTATTCGCTTTTTGATTATCTCCAAGTATGGGAAGACGATGAATAGTTTTTGATAATAATAGTTTATCTTTAACAGTTTGTATTTTTCTGTTTCATCATACAATTTTATGTATTTAGAATGATAAAGTCTTGGCAGACAAAATAGAAAATTAGTTGTTAAAAATAAAGACTTAATTTTAAAAGTCATAAATACAGATGTGTGAAAGACACACATTAAATATGAATTTGTTTGCTAAGGTATATATACAAACTTACTGAAAAAAGTTTCCCAGACGTTAAACTGTTTTTATTAGTTTACAATATTATAAAAGATGTTTTTTAAGGTTTGGCCATTACTTTTTTTTTATTTTAAACTATAATGGTCAATTTTGTAGTATTCATTTGTTTTCAAGCAATAAAATTGCTTCAAATTTTCTACACTTGAATATATTTTGCGATGTCCAGAAGTAAAATTTTATTTGTTGGTAATCAAGTACTAAAATTACTTCAAAACAGCGTGTTTTCTTGTTTAATTATCAAAATACACGAGTTCAAAGCAATTTGGTCGCTGGAAGAGTATTAAAATAGTCTTACAATCAACTGAGTTCAACTCCTGAGTTGAATTTAAAAAATCTAATATTATTAAAAATCGTTGACAACTTTTAGTTAATTTTTACCCATCTTTTTGATACCCCAGGGAAAGACACCAAGATTAGATCTTACTGGGTGTTCCAACAGACTTAATCTAACTAATAACGCAAATCACGTTTTTATAAATTTTCTTACGACTCTTTAACATATACAGTAACCCACATCATATCAAACCACACCATCTAAATAAGATATCATCCTACTGGAGACAAAAACCACAAAAATACTGAAAGATTGAGTAAAATAATGGTTTATAAAAAATAATGAACAAATTATTCTACTCGTGTATGTTTTTGTATTACAGCCAAAACATCATCTTCAAGTATTATTGTGTAATACACTGGAGAAATGTATGATGCGTTATGTCGCCGTTTAATTTCTACACAAGATCGTCTTGAACTTGTTGACGCAGACAGAAGTCAAAAAAGCTCTAGGGCTATGGGACATGTAGCATGGGGTACTAAAGCATAAAATAAAGATTTAAGAAATTGAAATGACATTCAACATTTAAAAAAGTAGAAAGAAACGACAATGAAAGAAAGTGCCAATGGATCGTGTCCGTGGCTAAATGGGTCATTTGAATTTTGAATGTCTGTTTGACTCTAACTTTTTAGTTGATAGTTGATCGCTGACTCGACTTGACTGTGTCCTTCCAGTTTCCAGACAAGGAGTTTTCTTCGTGGTGTGTAATGGACTAAGAAATCTTTTAAAACCGGGAAGTAAATGACTTCATGATTTCTTATCTTCCCTGTTGCGTTAAGTGCTTGTACACTTAAGAAACTTAAAATGTGATCCTAGTCACAAAGTTAATTGTACTGGATTCAGCCTACCTAAATATCCATATAGCTTAACCTGAACATCTCCATATTCTTATAGTCTATTGTATGTCAAAAGGAAACTTTTTTCTTTTAGTTTGCTAACATAGGTATAACTCACCAAAACCATTGCATTACTCAAATATAATAGAAAGGCTAGAGAATATGCTTTCATTTAAAAATATATTCCACTTATTCATCATATTGATCAAATTCCAGACACAAATAATTTAACTGTGAGAATGAAAAGAAAGAATTTCATTGGATTTACAATTACAAAAGGAGATATCAAGAACTAGAAGAGAATTACTTCAATAATGCATTCAAAAACTTACTTCAAATACGAAAGATTCCACCCTCTAATCTACATTTTATATCTGAAACCTTTCAAAATGTCAGCAATCAACGTGGTTATTACTACTATTACTCTTGAGAAAGATTCATCATATCAAATTGATCAACATTCCACTACTCTTTCATGCATACTAACCAATAGTCTTTAGAAAATGAAAAACTATTTCAAAAAATTCAATGGGGAAATGTGAAATCGAATATTTTAAAACATCAAAGAAGGCAATGACTGCGTGAGTCCTTTTTTGTTTAAAAACTCACTCAAATTACAATTTTTGTAATTATTACAAAACTTATTATTTGAGATTTTAACAAAAACTTGCAAAAATCAGCAGCAGCATCAATGAAATCTTAAGTGCAATTTACTTTAGTACGCAAGTTGCATATTTGAAACGTCAAGGCATTAAAATCACTTCTGTTTTATCCGCTGCAATGTGTTTTTAGTGTTGAAGAAAAGTATAAAGACAAGCTGTTGGTTACCTTTCATAATAGTTTACAAGCATTTCTTAATTTTCATTACACTTTGATGTGGATTTGGTGAAAAAGATCTATTACAGTTTCTATCAGTATTCATTACACTGCTTGCTTTAGTTGCTTTACAGCCTTTTAATTCACCGTAATCTTAAATCTCAATCTTTTTTACTGAAGTTTTATGGTTAAACTTAATGAAGCAAACAGTCGAAGAAATAATGAGCTGGATAAATAATTGCTTTGTGACTGTAACCATTAAAACCATTATCATTCTTTTCTTCAAAGTTCTCTTAAAGTCGTAGAACCTATAGATTATAAAGTTTTTTTTTCTAAAACAAGTATCATATTTCTATTATTCTACCTTTGTATTATAGGCATCCCTTGTTTTACTAATAAAGTCAAAACAAAAATATGCAAAAATTAATCTTGAATTTCATCTCATCTCCCAAGATCAAATTTTTTAGTTGTAATTATTAAATCCGTAAACCAGTGCATGATTGTTAAAAAGAGTTGTACCATAATCAATCAGAAAGTTAGATTGCTTTTGATTTGTTGAGTTTGAAAAATTTCAACCCAAGTTGGTGTTGTTGGTGTGAGGATACAAAAAGAGATGAGAGCATATTCGGGAAGCCTAATAGAAAAACATGTTCTAAAGAATACATAGGTAATTGCATTGTAATTAAAATCCAAAGCCAGTGTTGGTCATCGTCCATTCTAACTTGCGCCTATTTTAATAATCTTTCATGCCATAATAACAAAATTAAAATCGATTTGAAGTTTTTTGCTCATCTAAATCCTATCTGAATCTTATAATTACAATGTAAGGAAGCCTTTTGTTCCTATTTTTATAAATAAGCCTTAAAGGCTGTTCCTCAACGCATAATCATAATACTAATACTACCTGTCTTTCTTGGATTACCATTTACATAATATACATCACCTGAGGGACCAGAAGAGCAGACACACACAACACTTATTTTTCATCCCTTATAAAAAATCTCTCACTGGGGACTGTACAAAACAAAAAAAACTTGAGTTGTAAAGAGAAGTGAGAATCACGAGAGATGAAGATTCGACTGGACTGGACCCTTCAAGGGAACATTATCAATTTGTTACAATTGTTAATAAAAAAATGCTTAAAAGAAAAGTAGCTTGCTTTGTGGTTTTTCCTACCCCTTTAGAAACAAGAATAACAAAAACCAAGAGAGGAGGGGTATTAACGCATGAGAATAATAATAATACAGCTTATTCTATAGGGTTTGGATAAATGAACAAAGATCATCAGATTTTGAAGTCTAAATAAAAAAAGTCAAATTTTATAAACAACAAAGTTTGTTGATTCGATTTGATGTCCCACTTTTTTATACTACTAACTACTAGAAGTGAAAGAACCGAATGCATATTAAATAGTTAAAAAATTCTATTATTTTATTTATAACTTTTAGAAAGTGAAGCTACTTTTCCAGGAGGATTTCCAGAAGGATTTTCATAGTAGGGTGTCTTTATTTTTATTTAGAATCCTCTGTATTTACCACACGTCGAACAAATCCACTATCACCACCAGTAGCCACATGCCTTGGAAGAAATCAATGTTTAATTCTTAGTGTTTATCACTGCATTTTGTAGTTTAACAGTTTACTATACAGATTAAAAGAAGTTTCTTCATCAACCATCTGATGCTTTTTGGTTTAAGTTTGATGTTGATCCTTTTCTTAAAATCTCAATCTTATTCTGTAACAAGTGACGATGGGGGATAGAGCAGCAGGATGATTTTGATTTCAACCTATTTCGATCTTCATCACGCTACCCTTTTTACAAGTTCAATTATATGATAGTACAATACATTTAAAAGCATCTTACTATATTTTTAGCTTTTAGAGTAAGCATGATGGCTGTAAGTTGTAAATGTTGTCAAGTTTTAGTAGTAAAAAGAAACGTCCCTACTGACTTTTAACTTGTCAGGTAAATCTAACCATCATTCCTCTTACCCTACCACTTTACCCTGTCAAGCAAGGTACTCAACTCCAAGACAAAGGATCAGATCAGGACCTATGCCCTAGTCTCGTATACTTTTTAGTTTATTACTTCACAACCTCACTGTTTATTTTGAAAAGAGTAGTAGTAATAGCACTACTACTATTCTGTTTATAGAGTACTAACTAAAAGCTTCTGGGGTAGATTCGAATCGAAATATTGAAACACTTGCAGGTTGCAGCTGACCCCACCGGGTCTACTACTACTACACTAATAAAACAACTCATTCGTACTTGCAAGGTTACCCAGATAGATAAAGTTTGTAAAAAAAACTGTACAAGCTCATCTTCAGGCTCATCATCATCAACATTGAGAATCAAAAAGAATCAAGCAGCTAGAATATTATAATCAGAATCACAATCACGTAATACCGTGACTTCGCTTTTCTACTTTTACTCCGAGATATTATTAGAACTTAGGTCGGGTTAGTGCTTCCTTATACTATATCTAGATCACGTCCCTACTAACTAACCTCATTTTTTGTTTGCTTGACCCTTCGTGGCCCTTACTACTTTAGTATGATTAGAAAAAATAAGATCAAGAGGGTGACTCGGTGACTTTTAAACTTTTGATGAACTCAACGTTTGTTCATTATTGTCCCTTTTTGTATCTCTTGACTGAATTGTTCTCAGACTAAATACTACACTATACTTGGTATCAAAGAAAATCTTAACTCAATTTTAATTTCATTTCATAACAAGACTTAAAGGTTTTGGTTTTGTATAAAACAGTGAACTAAATTTGAATCGTACTAAATGTAAGTTTTAATTTCCAAAGTACAATCCTTTTTGACCTGCTGCTGTTTTGATCTGGTTTTTTACATTTTTATAAAAATAGGGATGAACACACACTCCATTACTACAATGCTCATCATCATCATGAATTTTATGTTCCAGTTGTGGTTTTAGCTTTTTTTAAAAGATAGAACCTGTTATTTAATCCCAAACTACTGGAGAAGCAAGCCAGCAAGAGCCATTTGTTTAGTTATATCTTAAGTGTTCAAGGTCCTTAAATTAAAACTAAAAAAATCCAATGCTTTCTACCCTCTCTTCCTTTTCTAAAGTCGTCCTCCTTCCTGAAATGCTTGACGAACTAAATATACGTTTGATCCAGTGATAGATAATACCTTAAAGCTGTCGGTGATATTCTAAACCTGTAACATACAGTTTTAGTCAAAACTCTTCACCAAAACACCTTATAATCCTTTTGGCGCCTACTCTGCTGGAAAATAAGCATTTTTAGAAGTGTTCTGAAAATTAAAGAAATGTACTCCTCCCCAGTCAGACCCAAGACTTAATTGCAATTTTGCATTTGCACCTATCACCTATGTACTTTGGTCCAACCTCCCACCGTCTCGTTTTGATAGAATAACCACTTCTAATACCCAGGTTTGGATTCAAATGATGCTTACATACAACATACACCTGTTGCTTTTACTCTCTCGTAGTTTATTAAAAATAAAAAACATTCACACTATGCTCCATAATTATGGCATTTTTATGAAAGGTCCCTTGGTTTCACTACCTTACCCTTTTGTGATTTGTGGTTGGAGATTATGTATTCTAATACTATTATTATCGAAAACTTCTTTTTAAAACTGGATACATCAGATAACTGAATCTTTTTTATGATTAAAATCTACTAGACTGCGTACTGCGTGCGTATAAATGATTTACTATAGTTTTTTTGCCAAAGATCGGATACACATTTCATGCTTAGTGATTACTACACCCAGTTGTAGTGTAGGGAATAAGGAATAAAAAGATCTGCAAATTAATTTTTTTATGTCCCTGATCTGAGAATCTCTTTGCAAAGTCAGAGCGGCATGCAACATGTCATGATGCTAATGCAAAAGTTGTTGTATCAAAACAAGAAATAAGATTTGCGTGTTATTAAACCCGTCAATTTTAACAATGATCGGCAAAAAGTCTATCGACCTGATATGCAATTTACTACTACAATGATACTTATTTACCTATGGATACTTTTTTCATGAAATTTAGCGTGATTCAGGCCAACCAACAGGTGAGAGGTGAACAAGGGAAAGTCCACAGTTGTAGGAATAAGTGTGGATCCTGGAATTCTCTGTGTTCTATCAACTAATGTTTTTAAGAAAGATGCACAGTACAGGGTCGACTGGAAATTGACTGCCGAGTGATAATCTCCAGACAAGGGTCCTTGTTCCTCGGGATGTTAAGAACTACAGGGGGCCAAGTAAAATGGATAAAGGTAAGATTTAAGAGAATTCAAGTTCAACACGAATTTCGGTTGGATTTTACACAAAATAAAAAAATAATGGACTTCACTAACTCTCTAAAAGAATACCGAAGTCAACTAGAAGAACCAAATGAGGAGAAAAGGGACCGAAGGAAAACATCATAGAAGGTAAGGTGCTACAGAGTTGAAGTAAGAGTACGAAATGAATCAAAGAAAATTCAAAACCATCTTTAAGACTTTGAGGTGAAGGGGGTTTTTTGGTGGCAGAAGTAGGCAGTGAAGAACTAAACCTTTAATATAATAATGTAATAATAATGACCCTTAAAATATAACTGCTTTAAAATAGAAAGAACAATCACCCCTATTTGCCGTCTGTGCGTGCGTGTGTTAAAAAAGTCGAAAAGGTACAAACTTACCCTACACAGCACTACTACTGCAGCAAATGACCTATTCTGGACTAACTTCATCTTGAGCCAAATCTTGTACATTTTTCCTGTACTACCTACTATGGTATGTGAAAACTGTCCAGTTCCTTTTTTATAAACACAAACCTCGTCATCATAATACATTGATTACATATTTGTATTGTTACCTCGTTAAATGCATTTTTTACCTTGTGATGCTGAAAAATAGGAGAAAATTTGATAGACTTTAAGCAGGGGGAGGGGGTCCTGAAGGGTCTTTGCTGTTAGAGGGAAAAATTTCCAGCTAGGAAAAAAAGCAATGTATCTTTTAATAATCTTGACCCTATCGGAAGATAAGATGCTTATTTTTTCCTAGTAACTCTAATGTTCACGTTCTTGTTCTAAGAATTGTGTAAGACAAATAGCCGTTCGTACCATTATACCACAACCCTCGTCATAATAATCATTGCACTTTTTATATTTTAGAATCAGTCCCTACCCTTCAAGATGGATTTTTGGCCGCATCATTCTTCTCTACCCTTGGTCTTTTGATGAACTCAGGTGATATATTTCATAAAAGAAACTTCTTCTCATTTGTAAGGGTCTACTAATGATGCTCAAGGAATATGTTATTATTATCACATCAGAAGAGAAATAGGTTGCAGAAGCATAAAATATAATATAACACAAGCTGATAGAGAAAGAGCTTCAAGCTACAAACAGCCAATCTCATCTTTGAAACTTTGAAAGATAAAAATGTTCAACTCATCTCCCTTTTTATCACTTCAAATTTTCTCTGATATCAAAAGAAAAATGGGTTTCTATCCAACCCCTCTATTAACAAATGGAAATCATAAAAACACACAATACTGATGTCCTATTTAGTAATATAAAAGTAAGAACGAATGAGAAGTTTACTTATACATACAGAAAATTATTTTTTCTATCTCTATCTTTTATCACCATCCCTTTCCCTTGGTTTCAAATCTGTTTTAATATTTCTAGTTAGTTTTTTGAATACTGTAATAGCGATTTAGTAAAAAACACTTAAGTATTTTTTACATTAAGTTTACTACTTCTACTATTACTACCTCTTCATCTTTTGTGCTTTGATGCTTGAAAATACATGAGAATATCATAAAAGAAATTAGACAAGTAGACAGTCAGACGGTTATTATTCAGATAAAAATAACCCGTAAGAAAAAAAACACATAAAACGCTTCAAAATCCATTACCTGCACAATTCTATTAAAATTGAAAGAAAATAAATATTCACTCTGATGATGATGAAAAAAGCAGGTGAAAATCTCTCCGGGTCGAATAACAAGTCAAGAAGCTTCTAACACAACAATTAAGGCGTCTTAAAATATGTAAAAACCTCATACGCATATCTGCCTACCCTCATACTCTTTTTATTGTTATTAAGCTTAAGCATAAGTGTAATATGATTAAAGCCAATTTTTTAATTAGGATTTCCAAAAGACAAACCCTCAAGTACAAGTTGCCAAAGGAGTCAAGTATTATAAAAAGTAATAATATATGAAGTCAGAAATATTGAGACGTTTAAAGTTCAACTATAATCCAATGAAGAATCCAATCCGAAATCTCACGTACAAATCATCTTGATGGTGATGATCTATGTAGGAAAATGAAATATGTTTGCATATTCATACCGTAAGTTAGTAGAGTGGAATTCAAGACATATTATGAAAAACAGACCAGAGAGCCGCATAGTCGCTTTTAAAAATGTAAAAGGAGATGAGGTAATTGGACATTACGTAGGCTTCTCTATCAAATCTCATAATCTCACATCATAATTTCCTATAATGCTTCAAAGCACAAATGGTAAAAACTACTAAAACATAATAAGAAAAAAAAAGATGGGAAGGAGTTAGCTAACATTTTATTCTCAAAGAGGATACAAGATATTTCTACTGCTGACCGATCATCTTCTTATCACAGCCCATATATCTTGAATGATTTGCTACGTATTTGACAGAATGAAGTAAACGCCAAAAATTTCCCGACCCATCGGCCCATCACGTATATGTCAGAGAGGATTCAAAAGATTTTATAATAGAAAAATAATCCAATAACCATAATACGCTTACCCTTTTGTGCTCTACAACTAACTACTACCACTACTTACTTACTATACCACTACTTAAATAGAGGATTTGGCAGACTATACCCGAGACTTAAAAGTCTTGCAATAACCCTAAACCAAGAGTAAATCTTAAGATGGAATGGAATGTTTAAAAAGACAATAAGAGAATATTAAGATCAACCAAAGGTAAAAAAGCAAGTTTGAAAAAAAAATCTCTGTAAAAGAATTGTGATAGTGATGAGGATGATGATGTATGTATGTATTTGGGAGGTCGAGTGAGTAGCCATAGGAGGGCTACCCACTCGGCTGCGCGAGCCAGAGTTGGCTCATTGCAGACGCCCTCGATACTCCATTATTGTACCAGTGA
>JAQGAA010000072.1:0-34986 GCA_034696425.1 Isotoma viridis
TCCGATTGACCCCATTTTCGAACTTGACCTGGGATAGGACCCAAATAGTATGTATACCAAATTTGAAGTCAATCGGTTAAAGCGTTCGAAAGTTATCGTGACGACGGACAGACAGACAGACAGACAGACAGCAACCCCATTCGCAATAGTATCTTACGATACTAATAATGAGTATTACTACCTATTTCAAAATTTCGGATTCATAGATCAAAAGTAATTAATTTCATGTATATATGCATATGATTAGTTGATCTCTGGTTAAGTTACTCATATACTCCTTATGCATGACAAAAACATCACATAATTTTGATTGACATGCGTGGTCAGTCAACTTCACATGATTTTATTTTCATTTTAAAACTAAAATATGCATGCATCCGCCTAAATAAAAATTATTAGAGCATTAATGGCGAGACGAAAAGAATTTTATATGACATGTCCAATTCAATATCAAATAAATGAAAGGCTTCATTTTTTAACCGTTCAAAATTCGAAGCATATCACATGTTATGAAACAAAGGGGTCACATATAAACTATAAAACCGTTTTCTTCTGTCATACTGAAAATGGAAATGTCGAGTAGTTGACATTCCTGTCATAAAACTTAATGGGAGTGTAAAAGGTCAAGAATGGAATACTAAGCTTTGCATATATACGCTCCTCCAATACAGCTTCCAACGTTGGTAATATTTTTAGATTAAAACTCTTCAGTTATCAAGACAAATAAGAATTTCTGAAGAGCAATATATTTTGTACATGCGTTATACAAAAATTTCCAACTTTTTTCACCAAGTTAACTAATATAATCTAGTATGAAATATTTGTAGAGTCCAATTTCATCTGAACCATTATAATCCTAAAAGAAAAGAAGCTCAAACTCAAACCCACAACAAAAATACAAACTAAAGTTGACTACATAGTACAAAGTATTAAGTATTAGGACGAAGCACATTTTATGCATAAAAACTTGGTTATGAATTTTGAGCTTGTAGTCTCTTCTTGTGCTGATGTGTTATAATAAGTTCATGTTCTCATCTCATCTCAACAGCATTGAACATTCAAACTCATTACTATATCCTATATATATTGTACTAACCCCAACTGAACTAAACTACCCAACCCATCCCTTGAGCTAGTTTTCAACATCCCATTAAAAAGCGCTGAGTGAGTCGATCTCCATTCCAAGTTCTCATTTCATATCATTCTACAGTTTTCTCTCTGTACTTGAATTCATCTAAAAACCTAAACCCAAAATACGAGACAGCCTTGTCTTACCAAGCCATACTAGTCAGACTCTATTCTTTCAAGCTTTCTCTTTTACTTTACTTAAGTCAAACTTGTTCATCTCATCACTTCGTCTGTCTTGTTAATATCCTCTCTTTGGTTTTTAGCTTTGTCATGTATGAATGCCAGTTCAGATAGCTCTAGATTCTAAAGACTGAACACAACATTTAAGTACTATATTTGTACTTGGAACTAGTAAAACTCTTTGGGTTAAACAGAGAAACTAACCCAAAGCAAAGTTCCAAGTACCAACTAAGTCAGGCCATGGCCAAGAAATAAGGAAACCATTTTATATTATATTATACTACAAAAGTATTTTCAAAGTTGAGTGAGTGAAAGCATAAGAAGTCAGAAGAGAGAGAGAGAGAGATGCGAAATTCGCCAAAGAGAGAAAACGGAAACCCGAATATTTCTGCTGATAGCCTCTCTATGCTACATAATAAATACGATGATGGTGGTGATGGTACTGAAATAGCATTTACTATTATCATTCCTCTTCTATAAATATATATGCTACTCTGTTTTGTTATAGTTTTAGTAGGTTATTCACTAGTATGCACATTTGCTTTCTGTGAAGAATAGAGGCTAAATTCATATTATCCATTCTTGTGGAATTTTTTCCTTGTAGAATTTCACCATCACAAACCACCATCAGCCATCACAATCGCTGACTACAGTTCTGCTAGTAGAGGAACTAAGTTAGTACGACTAACTACTATAGGTTTTGGCTACTCAGGACTTTCTCTTTTCTTTTTCGGAAGAGTGGAAAGATGTCTTCAGTTCTTTTATCATCTTTTTGTCCTCTCTCACTGTCTGTACTTTTATGTATAACCATAACCCTTTCTTCTCAGCCATCAAAATCTTTGCTGCCTACTACTGCTATTACTATCGTATCAGTAGTTTTAGGTAGTGATGATATCACTGGTGCCGTGTTACTGCTTCCTATTATGAGATGACTCTCTAGAATTTCCATCCATGTCCTCTTTCCACAATGATTTCCTCTCCTGACTCATTCTTTTTCTAGCTTGCTCAATCCAACTCTTAAACTATTTCATTATATCTCTCTCTTACTTTTGCATTGTACATCTTTTATTTTGACTTCTTTGCATTATTTCAAATTCAATGAGTTTGAAAAAAATTTAGGGGTATAAAAGCCGAATTATCTTTAGTAAAAACCCACGCGCTTGATCCTCTCCGTTGATGGTTCAAAAGATTGTAGAAAATCATTTTAAATTTTTCTAGATAAATTTGCATCAAGCCCAAACGCCCACTTTTAAAAATTGAAGAGCAATTTGCTCAAGTATTGTCCTGAAAAGAGGATAAAGTTCTAAAGTAATTGGAAATTGGAGCGGGTATTAACGCTACACGTAAGAACTTTGTGCTCATAAGAGAGTATTTTCATACTTTTAGTTACAAAATTACTCTGACGTCTAGTTTCAAGTTTTTCCATTGTATTTTACCAAGGACATTATTCACACTTTGTTATTTGAAGCCCATCAGCATATAAGTTCATACTCGTATTAAAAAGGAAAAACCAAGTTTGAGTTACTAAAAACGCTTTAGAGGTTGAATGCATTTCCATACCACAACTTTTACCAACACAAAGACCAACCATTCCCGCCCCACGTCATAGTCATGATAAATAACAAAAGAAAGCTTTTCTTTTCAGGTTTTCATCATCTCAAATCCCGTAGTCTACCTTGAAGTGTCAATTTTCAACCGGGGTGATGATGGTGTTATGATGGTTCTTCTGTGGTGGTTGCGTGTTGTGCCAAGAATATACGACCGTTACGGTACAAAACGACCACTTTAGTGATCCTTTGTAGCATGAAAAGCGATTGTTAGGGTGAAAACTGTATCTACGACCTATCTCGCATCTCATAAGTAAAGAAAGATACTATCGGGGATGGACCGCCCGGACTATAGGACCTATTGTAAATAACAACTGATTGTAAGCCGTAGTAGCTGAAGAGTAGCTGATGCTAGCTGTACCATGTGGGTTATTCAATACATCTAGTCCTTCTTGTTAGTTTTGGTAAAAGTATTAGATGATTCGGTGGTAGTGTTAGTTGTATGTATGTGGTGGTGATGAAACAAGTAGTCTCGTCTCAAAAGAGCTTTCTCTTGAGCTCGTGAGGATTACACGTAAGAGGCGTTTCACAGAGAAACTCAACAAGGAAATAATAAAGATAACGATGGACTGTCAAGGTCTATTTTCAACAAAGTTCTCCGGTTGAATGGGACTTATAACACGTATAGACATTGAGCTATACTAAGGATTCGACTAAGGATGTGAGAAAACCACCTTTAGTATGCTTTGAGGACCTCAATCAGACATGTTGTAGTAACGTCTTGTTATAGACATAAAAATTTGAACACTACCAGGTTATGCAGTAAGAATTACTGTATGGATGTTAAGGACTTTAAAAGTTGTCATAAAGTGTACCGTATTAGGGATGGGGATGAGCCTTGGGTCTTTGTTGGGATTCTGTTAAAGAGAGAAAGTTTCAAAATGGGATATTGCGGGACTCAGCAGTTAGTAAATATGCTTGGATGAGATACATGAAGATAGAGAAAAGGTTGTACTTATATAATAGAGTCTGCTTTGTGTTTACTTTTTATTGCTACACTGTAAGGCTGAAGTGCAAAACTTGTAAGTAAACAAGATCGTCAAGATAACAATGAACTCGTTTTTGACAAGCAACACATCATTATCACTCATGTGGAATAATGTGGCATGAATTATAAATATTGGTGTTCAAAATTTAATACGATTTGCTAGTTTAGAAAGGGGAATCCTTGATTTCCTAACTACATACTAAAATTATATTGTTTGTAGACAGGGAATTACTTGGGGTTGCAAGACCGATGATAAGCTTTGCTTTGGCGTACTACTAAGTCATGTCAATCATAAAAATAAATTTATTAACTAGTCAATTAGTCATATAAATTTTTAAAGCGTAATGGTCCCATGTTTGCTAATCTTAACAAGTTAATAACTTATGATCAATACACCCTGGTTTTTTCCTTAACAAAAACATTCAAATATCATTTTATTTAAATGCTTTTCTACAAAATATTATCTAGAGTTAACTAAAGACTGCCTAATTATTTTTTCAAATATAGTAAGGCTACCAAAAACACTACACACTACAGTCTATTATAAAACTCTACAAGCTGAAAATAACCCCGGAAGGAAGTATTGAACAAGCTGAACAACTAAAAATTACCCCAAGTGTCAAACATAGTATTGTAAGTTTTCTATACAAGACACGCAAACAGATGAACATATGAACAAGCAACAATAAAAGCCCGATTCAAAATAGATATATAAAGCATGATGTGTGTACATGACATTGAAATGACAATCAACCTTCAAAAGCAAAAATAATCGGTTTCCTTTGAACCCCAGCTTATTTTAGTGTGGTCAATCCAGGTACTTTTATCATCTAAAAACAAGAATATTCACAGAACAAAAACCCACAAGAAAGTTCAACTTACCAGATATTCCAAGCCAGAATAAAACTGTCAAAAGTGACGTAGCCACAAATTCCCCCATTGTAGATCACTATATTTTCACCCTTCAGTCCCTTTCGTTTTATTATTCTTCTTCTTTCCCCTCTGAAGACTTTCTCCGTGTCCGTTTAAAGAATCCTTTCACCTTTCTTCTTAAAATTTCAGAAGATATTTCTCTCCCTTCACTACTAATACTTTTAGTTTCCTTTCTTTATTTCCTTCCCTTACTAGCTATCCTTGTTAGTATATAAAGTAAGTTAGACAGTTTTAGTTTGCTCGTAAGTAAAAGGTAGTTCATATGTTTTTAGTATTGCTGATGATGAGTACCACTGGCAAGAGTAAGTTAATATACTTCAATTCTTTTCTTCACCCTTTTTTCTCTGGACTTTACTTACGTTGCTTCGCTGTACCTTTAGATCTTTCTCTATAACGGATATTCAGTTTAACGAACACCTTTTTCTTTTTCTTTATCTAACCACTTACACACTTCTTGTTTCGATGAACTTTCCCCTCGTTACACAAAAGTATGTTGGGTATTGAGAATGAACCTTAGACAGAGTATGACGGATTTTCTAAAGGAATGGAAGAAAATTTACAAAATAAGTTCTGAGAACCTTTTCTTTTCTGAGATAAATTTGAAAGGTTTTTTTGTAACATTGAACCGTGACCATGTATATGAACACTAACCAATCTAACTAATCTGAAGGTAGTCAAGTTCCACAATGTGTAGTATTTGCTTTTTGAGTAGCGTGCACTGGTGTTTTTATACTATGGTTTTATGAAAGTCCACTAGAACTACTCACCACCTTGCGAATAGTAATAATAATTTAACCAAAGGCGAAGAATATAAGATTCAATTTGAGAAGTATTAAAAAGGAGTACAATTTTCTCAACATATTTTCCCTATCATATCACTGAAGAAATCTTTGAAATTCTTTGCTTTTCTTAGTTCTGTACAGTACAGTAGTCAAAAGGTTATTCCTCATCAAGGTTTTTGTAGGTGTATGAGCACAGGTAGAGATCACATCTCCAAGTAATATTGTTATTGGTGAAGTTGTTGGCAGTTCGCACTGTTGATAAAGTAGAAGTAGAAGTAGCAGAGTATAGTTGAATAAAATTTCTGTAAGTAAAAAGAAACATGGTTGAATAATCTTCACTTTTCTACTAATAATAATAAATTTTAATGATATACATAAAGCAAAATATATTGCACTCCACGTCAAGATCTATACTGGGAAGAATTTTATTAAAGCTTCTTACTAGCAGCAACAAGGGTAAATACTATATAGTGTAATATCTATCTATGTATATTATACATCTAGGGAAAAGTTTTTCCTTTGCAGGTTTGAGTTTTGATACTCTCAACCCATTTTCCAAGGGAGATATTCAGTATGCATATGGAAAAGCTAAAGATTTCAGAAAGGATACGTAATCAAAATAATTATAATGAAACTTTCTCCACTTTCTTCTTTTCATTTGAGTCTCAACTTATCATTATCATCATCATAACTATGAACCGACATTACTTCTTGTTCATCGTACCAAATAATAATTTCAAGGAGAGTAAAGGAGAGTAATAGTAATAATAATTCAACTGATTTGAATGTCAATAGTAATAATAAGTAATTGGATTTGAATAATGAGGACGATGTTGATTATGATGGTGCTGTTTGGAGCTTTACATAGGCACAAAGGCTGACTGAATGAAATTGCTACACAATTCTTTTACTTTCTTCAGTCCTAGTTCATAAAAACATTTAAATTGAAGGGTTTGCACATTTCAAACCTTTCCTTTTCCTCTATCTATAGAACTGAGAGTTTATTTAGAAAAACGTAGAAAATATCAATTTTAAGCAAGTCCTGTTTGAAAAAAATTTATTTGCCGCAACGTAAAACATTTGAAATGACCTATGGTGCATACGTCATTAAAGAACCTTACAGCTACCAGCTATCACTATATTCGTGTGCTCATTTAAAACCTTTTAAATGTTATTGTCTGTTCTTGTTTCATTACATATAACAACACATAATTTATAGTTGTTGTCGATTATCTAATTTGGGATTTTATTTTATATGGCGTGATTGCAAACAAAATTTTAAGCTTTTACATTGGTTCATGTAAGATATTTGTAATTGAATAATTAGGAAAACATCAGCTCAATAGTTTCGAATCATCCGAGTGAGCAACATTTTGTATTCATTTTTAGAGACATTATTAATTCCTCTTTTTAGATAATAATAATATGGCGTTTTGAAATGAAAAGGAAAACAAAATCCATTCCTTGTCTAAATACATTAGCTCTTGAAATCCTTTCGAAAATTTCCAAGTAATGAAGTTCTTTGCCAAATCCTATTTACTTATTACTTCCTCACAATTATGTGTTTTTATTATCTTTCTGATCATACCATCCTGACGAAGCATATATTTCCCAGAAAAAAACACTCTCAGATCATATAATAAACTTCAAACAAAACGCGACCCATTCTATTATACCTTGTATACTGTACGTAGCAAGTAGAGCAAAAACATGTCACTCTTCTCCATCCGAATAATAACGCTACTTTTCTCTCAGAATAATACTACTCTTTAGTTTCTCAAAATAACAACTCTACCTTTAACAATACACTCTTCAGGTTTTGTGTAGGCTGCTAATAAGAATACATTTGGATTGCTTTTACTCAGTTCTGGGACTAAAGAGTTTTTTTATATCCTTGAGTTGGTGCTTGTGTTAATGTTGTTGGGTATTAAATTACTAAAAAAAGTAAAAGCAAGTAGCTAGATCAAAGCCATTTCCCATTTACTAATAATATTAATGGCTATCATTGTGTTGAAGCAGGGTACGATTCCATTATGAATTTTGTTTCAACACAATTGAGCCACTATACTTAACTACATTTAAGTCTTTTCCTTCTCAATGTTTTATATAACAGATTTGAATGGCTGTAACGTGATTAAGCTGTACAAGTAATCATATATGCCTTCATATATAAACCAAAAATGACATTTTCCTTGATAATTACCCTGAGCCCATTTTGCATCATCATGTAATTCGACTAATAATGATTAGGTGCTATTGAAATGGCTCAAAGTCACAGGTAAATGAGGTATTAATGTCAACTAATGTAATGTATATCTTCCCATTCTAATCTATCTTACCCAACTCATTATTATATCCATCTCCCGTCATAAACTATCTCAAAGAGCTCTCATTTTCTAAACTAACTAAGCTCTCCCTCTCTATTGTTTCCTTCATTCTACTGCTACAGGAAAAAATTGCGGAAGAGAGATTTTTAACGAGCCATATCCGATGAGCTAACTGAAGTCGTCACGGGTTATGGAATATTGATCGTCTTCTTTAGAGCTAGAGTCTACTCTTATCTATTAAGCTAAAGGAGACGATAAAGATGAGAGGACTGAATCACGCACAAGGTCGAAAAATAGTCTGTAAAAGACTTACTGGGAGTTTTTTGTCGGATATTTTCTTCATGAAAAAAATAAGGATCGAATGCCAAGTCTAGTAGGACTAAAAAGAGTATTAATAGTACTAGTAGACCAACCCAGTGACCGACTTCGTTAGTACAGGCTATAACAATTTCGGACAGGTGCACCTTATGGCATTACGGTTATGTTAGTGCAGTCGTGCCTATTGCTTTGAAACGAGATCGTAAAAATGTGGAGTTCCAATGAGACTAAACTAGTTGTGACTTGAAAAGTAACAAGAGTAAAACTTCATAGGTATGGGTATGGTTGATGGCGAAATGTAAAGACCTAGCTATCCCCTATCCCTACTTGTAGAGTTTTGGAGGTTATAAAGGAAACAGAAACGGGAGAGCACACTTAAGTCATGATTTTTGACATACGATGACAACCAAGAGTTTCTTTTGCAGCTAAGAAGAAATTTGATATTGAGACCTCGTCGTAGGAAATAAATAAGCTCGATGCCTGTTGGTCTCCACGGTGGACTGATTGCGAATTGTGAAATGCATCTGCTTTCATTTCACACTTATATTCATTTCCACTTCTGTTAGGAAATACAACGAACGTAGTTGATTTGTATGCTATGCTTTGCTTGTCAGATATAATATAGGGCAAAGATTACGAGTCCCCACTCAACTTTTAATTCGAAACCTTGTATGTGAAATATGTTCGAGTTGGAAGCTATTCAAGGAGCGTGAATTTGCTGTTCATGTTCATCACTCCTTTTACGTATGACAAGGATCTAAAGGAATATCGCAAAAAATTTTTGTATTCATGAATATTCATATTTGGAATGATTCATATTTTCATATGTGCCAAAAATTTTAAGACAGGCTTCTACTATTTTATCATTTTATGGGTCACAAGGTGACATAATTTCCTCTACCCAAATAAGTCAATTTCAACTTGTTTTTTTTTCATCAGGATTATTTCCTTGTTCTTTGAACTTATTATCTCAAACTTTATTCTAGAGTTGACTTGAGAACACACAAGGAAACTTGTGTTGTATGTTTGTTGTACAAAAATTTTAGTTCAAGCAACAATAATCTAGATTGTGAGGTTTATGACAAAAGTTCCACAAGAGATGAAAAGCTCTTTTACTAACCTAACCTTTCCTTCTTGTGACTCAGTCTAAATCTCTGTGGTGAAAGTGAATGCAACAGTGATGTGTACAAAAAAGTAGACGGCAAATTCTGCAGAAAAGTATAAAAAAACAAGATAGGTTAGAATTGACGGTGGCAGAAATGGTTTGCTGAGAGTGAAAATCAGAGGGGTATAATCAGTATTTTGTTTTTTCCACTTTCATCAACTGATGGATCCAGTTGTGTTCTCAGTTATTTCCTGCAAGGAAGTTGCATTGAAGCTAACTAAAAGCTATACATGCTACTCATCAAAATCCATATTACTGTTGATAAGATATGTAGAGTGTATCATACTGGAACGAGAATGCGAATACACATTTTGTGTCAAAGCCCAAGAGGACAAGGCCGTGATAGCCTGGAGATGGATCGTACAAATAGTGATAGAATGCAGAGGTTGTGTTACGATATTATTACAAAAGCTCAGACCAGAGACCAGGGCACATCTGTATGTATGTATTCATAGAATGCTAGAAAGATACTGGAAATAGTGGTGTATATGAGTGACTCTGACGATGGAAGAAGGAGCACACAATGTCCCTCGGGAGCTCACACGAAGTCACATCCGGAAAGAGAAAGCATCAGAGCAAAAGGGTTGGCTGGTTTGATGTCATGTTTTCCTTAGAAGGAAAAGACAAAGATGCTGCACATCTTCTTTGAGAGCGTCTTTCTCGGTCGTCTTCTTTCATTCCTCGTAAACCTCTTTTTATGAGATATTTTTTCGCAACTCGGTTAACTCATTTGGCTCGGAAATGCTGACACAACTCTGTGTTTTCCTTTATAACTAACCCTAACCGTAGAAGTGTCTAATAGTATTTGTATTGTGTATTGTGTATCTCATTTTTGTATATTTCGATACTTGGCCTTTCTACCCAGCATAGCTTTGCTTTTACATCCATTCTAGTTTGTATCTATCTCTTGTTATAATATATTACACACTTGCCTAAGCTTGTTAGTACTCTGGGCATATTACTGATAATAATAGTGACAGCAAGAACCTCATCCACTACACTACTATTTTCCTCAGTTACTAACAAACCATCACGTCTAAAACTACAAAACATCACATTTCATCACCAAGAATCACTACTAGCCATTCTGGTTTGCTGATATAGAATGAAGAAAGTCTTCAGTAGGAGAACCTCACTCATTTTTCGACGATAGGAAATTGCAACCCTTTGACTTCAGTTTTCATCTACAATCTTGGTCTTCAATGTAGTAGCCCAAGTGAGAGTCTAACTTCTATTCAACTCGCTTGTCCTTTCACAACCAATGCTTCATCTATTGTTATAAGGGACTCAAAATATGCAATCATGGTATTTGAGGTTTGATGGCTTCTCCCTAACTGAAGTAAGGAATCCTTTCTTCCACAAAGTTTCGTATGTCGTCTGAAACTAATGGAAATTTTAGGTCTAGGCTAACCTCTCAACAAAATGTAAAATCTGTTTTACAAAAGGGAAAAAGGAGACTGCTCCATGCAATTAAATTTACAAATTTTTAAACGTTCAACTCCCTTTATTTACAAATATACAGAAAGAATGTCTTTCCCAAACAGTTTGACCTTCTTCGAATAGAAGAAGCTTGTTCTTTCTTTATGACAAAATCGCATATGGTATAGGTTTAAGTAAGACCTAATAGCATTATATTCCTCTTTGTATTCACTGTCTTCAGAGTAACTGAAGACAATACTAGTGCAAGTGTAGTTATCCAATCTGAAACCGTTTTTCTACTTTGTCAATGTTAAAGCTATTTTGCTGTCTAAGACTGTAAAAGTTTGAAGTGCTTTAGACTCAGCTTTTCAACCGCTAGACGACAATGCATGATAGTTTATTATTACCCCCCTACAGTACATGTAAGCATAAACACTATACTCAACAATACAACCACAAGAATAAAAAATAGATCCCAGACTTTCCAAACTTATAAGAGAAAGTGTTAGATTTTGTGTATCATTTGTAATGTAACTGGTTTTTCCTTAGAGACTTTTTGCTGCTAGTCGCATCATATATATCCTTCACTAATATTTGCATGTCAGTACAATATTTTATACCCTTTTCATCATGCCATGCATGTTATTATCACAGTTTACACTTTAACTCGGAAGAGATACTTTAGAACCGACTATCCACCCAAAGACTAGCTTGAGAAGTATGTAACTCTAAAGGAACTAACAACGGAACATCTATTTCTCCCTAGTAGGAACAACCAGGCAACTAGAACTCATTTCCCTAACTTTCACCCTGGAGCTTATGGATGGATGATATTATTGCATGGTGGATGGAGATGAGTCAAATCTCAAAACCAACACAGAAAAGCATCATCACCACTGAACCAACTACCAAACAAGAACTTTCTTGTAGTATTAAAGTGAGTAAGTAAAAGTAACTCGTCCTTCTCACATTCTGCTGTTATGTTAGAAGATAGATAGAAACTTATCTAAGAAAGTGTCTAAATCTTTCTTGATGCCGCTCAAGCACTCATTCATTCATTCAGTCAGAGTCAAACTCATGACTCTTAAGCTAGCGAGGACACTCTTGTCTGACATAGATGATGGTCTATATATATGTTTGATATTTAACTATATTACTTAAGCCCCTAACTAACTTCCACTTTCAGTCTGCTTGCCTAAATATATGGAAAGAAACTTCTTGGTGTGCAATGAAGATGACGATCATCTCGAAATGGATAGAGTATTGTTAGATTGTAACCAACTAAAATACCAGAAGACGAAGTATGTCGTACAAACTACCAACTACTGATGCAATCCGAGGTCATATATTATTAGTACACGGTTGATGGTTAATGTTGGTGCTTGTTATTTCGTCCAGTTTGCCCTAATATCAGCCAGCCAACTCAATTATATAAAATAACGCTGCAGATAAATTGAATGCCCACTTGATACTGGATGCTTATATCAAAGCAATTCTGCTACAAACTACAAACACTACAAAATAAAACAGGGCGGAGAAAAGTCACTCGTATATTTCCTCCTGTGTTACGGGAAAAATAATTGTACCGATTTCCAACAGCTACTACTGAGAAGTTTTTTATATTGGAAAGATTGTTACTGGAAATATGTCTTCTAAGAACATAACAAAGCTCCCCTTGTTTTCACTGTAGCCTCACCAAAATGAAACGGTCACATGGAATTGCTGCAACTTTTATATCTTTGGAAAGGAAATAAATGTTCTTGGAATTAGTTTGTTTTTGAGATTTTGGAATGAGTTTTTGGTCAATTATTCGCCAACTAATCCTAACTGTCAGAAAGACTACGATTTCACAAGCCTTTGCATACTGAAAATAATCATGACTTTTAACAGGTAAATGAAACCCTGACGAAATTGCATTTGATCAAAAGTATTGTCTCTTCTTCAGTATACTTTCATATTTTTAAGCTCATGACCTGTAACATAGAGACATACTTCGTGCTGTCGAGTGTCTCAACTCCATCTCCTATCTATCTCTGTTGGCCTTCTTCTGTCGCCTGAAACTTACTGTGTAAGCAAGACTGCAATAAAAGTAAAAGTAACACTGAACCACACAATCAACTATGTTGAGTAGAGTTGGATGGGCTAGTTTGAGAGCTTGGGTTGCTTGTTGGGGAATCTGAATCTGGCTAAAAGTATGAAGATTGTATAGTAGAGAAAGAGAGAAGAGAAAACTCTTTTCTTCCATCCCATCCAGATCCTTTTCTTTCTATTAAACTACCTTACCTCAGCTAGTTTAGATACACCTATTGCAGTGGTTGTAAGTTGTAACATCGTGGTAATGGTGGTGGTGGTATAATATTGTCTATAACATCCCTTTGCCAATCTCATTCACTCACCTCGACTTATTTGATTGGGTAATCAGCTAAATGCATCTCCTTGTTATTCCTCAAGCAATAAATGAATCCAAAAGTACCTGCTACAATCTTCTAACTACTTTATAGTGTTATATTCTACCTTTCTTTATGCCAACCCTAAGGCAGGAAATAACGCTTACTTTCCTCTTTCTATTGGAAACTTAATTAATTAATATCTCCTTCGATAAAAAATAAGGCTTTCCTGCCAAGCAAAGCCATTCAATCATTTTAGTAACTAGACTAGTCTCTTAACAATTAAATTCAATTTAAATAATACGTACATACTCTTGTATCCTGTTTCAAACGTTTTATTTGACGTTAGTCAAATCCCTAGATAAGAAGATTAAAAATTTGCTTCTAAACCCCATGCATATTTACTTAGATTGAGTTTAATATCTCGAGTTACGGAAGTTATTAGCTAGTTATTTTAAGTATATGATAAAAAGTTAATCCTGAAACAATTAGCAAGAGTACAAATATGAATAGAGTTTCAACAAGAATTACGATTCTGGCTTCCCTTATAAGTCAAAGTTATAATATTTGCATTTAAAACCCACAAGACCTACATTTGTACCATAGCGAGCATATAGATCTGTTATATTATGAATACTATGGTAAGTAGCGTGCTTAAAATCCATACAAAGTAGAACTAATTGGTAAAACCAAAACGTAGATTACAACCTGATATCCAAACTTAAGAGACATCAGAGTTGAATAATCAATGAACTTGATAGCAAAGGTAAACACAAAATGCTATATGTTATGAATGACTTACAAATGTTAAATTACTCCTGTTATTTCTCCTCTTGTTTGAATATGTATTTAGTTAGTTGAATGAAACTCTGAAATGAAAGTTATATCATGAGCACACAGTAGAAACCGGTTGGAAATCACTCATTAGTATGTATATGTATATGTTCTTGCTTGAATACAATTCACACCAAAATTACCCTTTTTTATCCTGAGTCAAGGTGGTGGGCGTTGAATATAAAAGGAAAATATAGATATTAGGCAATTTAGCGGACAAATCTCATCTAGTCGTTTGTATGCAGAGAGGTCGATGTAACAAGTTTAGAAGAGAGAAAATTAATTAAAAATTTAATCAAGAAAGTCACTTTCTAAAGAGGAAAAATTGATCGATGAGAGCCGGAACTATCACACGTCTCATTGATTAAACGATTTTTCCTATATGGAAGCACACACAAGTTAAGTGGGATACGGTTCGAGGAACTTGGAAACAGCCAAAAGCAAGCGGATGGATGCTAATCTTAAAAGAACAGATTAGTTCAGCAGTATAAACTTATTTGGGCAAAGGGGTATATAATATAATAATAGTATGGTTCTTTACAAACCAAACCCGATGAAACTTTCCGACTTCAAAGAATGATTAAAAAAGAGAAAAGGTCATAGATTACACTGAACAGGAAGTGGAATAATGTTTTTTCCTTTCAAACTCTGTTTGCATCCAAATGTAGTAAAAATCTCTAGATGCAGTGTTTTTTTTAGATTTTGCACAAATTGTTTGTTTCTCGAGGACGAGTATGCGTTTATGAGATATTTCAGATTACAAGAAATTCATCAGATTTTAGAGCTGAAACAGTAATTAACTTCTCTTTCCCGTGAGGAAGTAGTGAAACCATATACACTCGCTGTAAACAATATTCCCTTTAACTTCCGTTGTTATTTTGTAACTCAATTCAATTTTAATCCAACAAGTTGAGATACTCACCAAGACAATTTCTGTTGTAGTGTAAAAAAGTCTGGTGTTTACAGTAAGGGAGGAAACTTGAGATCAAAAGTCCAAGTTGAAACTGAATCATCAAAAGTGACTTTTTACTTAAGTCTCAAACCTTTCTGGTCTACTTTTCCGGCACACTGTCCAAAACTTATCTTTGTTACAATGACTATTTGTTTGTGGTTGTCGTCTACAAAGTTATTCGTTTACTCTTGATTGTATTATCTGCTTCACTATTGTATATATAGAGTTTACAACGGTGAAAGAAGTTGATGGTAAAAGATTTGATTCAGATTTGTTCTGATTGTCCTGTGTTTCACTGAAGAGCAAAGCTCTATACTCCGATAAAGGAAGTAGTGAGTTATGTAGCAATTTCAGTTGGTAGTTTTTGGGGTAATAACAAGACTAGTAGCAGTTTCAGAGTTGTACGACTGGCTGGCTGTCAGTGTCACTTCTATTCCATACCCAAATCCAGACTAGTGGAGAACTCCACTTTTTCCTCGGATTTAGCTTAGCACAGAGGAACCCTCCGGGTTCAACCAGTTCAGTAAAGAGCAAACTAAACTGGTAGAGTTTCCGTCCGAATAAGGATTTGAGAGTTTCACGGAGAGACGAATCAGTCTTGAACTTGCTTTAGCTCTTTCTCTTTCCTATTTTCATGGTATGGGCATTTTCATTCCATACAAGCACTACTGCCAAGACTAGAACCGCTTTCACAACTACTTCGTACCAACCCGACCGAAATGTATTCCTCTATTTTCTCCGCACACTCTACTCTACACACATACAAATCGTGTGTAGTGTGTTTTCATATGTACCAAAAGTGGGTATACGAAAAGACTTGGTCTAAGCAAACGAGCAAACTAGTAGCATCAGAAAGCTTGCACTATTAAGGACGGGTGAAAGCAAGCAAAAAGGATAGAAAGCTACTTTTCACCAAGATGGAACGCATGCTCATCCCCCACAACAATCACATCATTGTAAAATATATAGGCCATGTATTTAGCTCGTAGAGGGTCTCATCGTTACAAAATCTGATGATAGTTCACATACCCAGTTTGTACAAAGAGTACTAAAACTAACGTTCATGATATTACTTGTTTCTTACTACTGCTACTTTCTTTCTTATTTTTGGATTTGGAGTTTTTAATGAGTCAAAAGAGATCATACAGCATAAAAGCTATTTAGTAAAGGCACAAGTGGAACATTTAACAACAAGGACGAATGGAAAATGAAGGATAAGAAAATAACAAATACTTTTCATGCAGTCATTCCAGTCTGTCCTTAGTTTTGTTAATGATTGCTGAACCCTTTTCGACTACTTTTGACGGAAAAAAATTATTATTAGATTTTTAAAAGTATCTAGAAAATACTTCAGAAAATGTAATTTTTACAAGAATACGTTAATTTAATAGAACTAACGTAGTCATGCACCTTGCATAATCTGTGGCTACAACCGACTGAGACTAAACAACTAAAAGTATATTATATGCATATAGTCTTCATCTTATTTTCCCTGCAGTTGATATAATATTAGAGAAATGCAAATCGTAGACTTATGCATGTGGCATGTAGGTATTATTTTAATCTTTGCTGACTAAACCTGTAATAAATTACTTAGACAAAGTTATTGTTATTATACGTCTACTATAAGAAATCCTTTCTTATTGTTCTACTTGCTTATTAACTTATCTTTAGCCATTTTAAGAACCTGTGCACCTTATACCTTGCCTCTAAATATAGTATAATATTTAGGTATTTTATGCACTGGACAGTGAGTAATAGGAAAATGAAACGCAAAAGGCAAAAGGGCAAAGAACGTAAGAAAACTAAGGAATACCAGTGATAATAATATGAAGAGCACTCTTACTAATTCCGATTTCTTATTTTATCCTAAAGAGTGTTATTAGTTATTATACTCATGACATTAAGAGCCTATAATAAACCATAATGTATGGGATAGAAACACGCGCTGTCTCTTTTGAGTATCCCTTTCCAACGTATATTCAATGTATTCAGGCTTATTTCAAATCTTTCACTACTATTGTCTTAAGACTACTGAAGACTCCAACTATGTGTAGTAACATTGTAGTGGTTTCTCTTTGAGTTGTGGTAGTTTACTTAAATCCATAACTCCCTTACTCTCTACTATAAAATGGATCATGGATTATACAAATACTGAGTAATACTTGGAATGAGATGATAATCAAGGAGGTGGTGGTATGGTGTTGGTTGTCGGAGTTAGTGGTATATATCGTGGGAAGCTACTTTCGTAGTTAATTTAATGCAATCTAATAACATATTAAGAAAGGAAGGGATAAACAATCCAAATGCCGTGATACTGCCATATCCAACCAAAAACCTAGATTCGGCATTAAATAGGAATGTGAAGGTACTTCTGTGCCTGTATATTAGTGTTTCAAACCAGGAAACCAGCTTGACTCTAAAGTAGCAGTAGGTACCTTAATAAGACGCTTTGCAAACCACGAACCAGCCCAAGATTGTATAATACTTATGAGTTTGAGATAGAATACGAATTAGATTTTGAATCCTTACTTCAAGGCATTATCCTTAGTTCGTTGCGGTCGACCATCGAATCGACCTTATTTGTATACTATTTAACTTGACTGGAGAAGTTGCTCAGAAATAAGTAGTGAAAGTGATAAGGGTGTAGCCAAAATTCGACGGAGTTAATATTAGGGCTCATCAATCAAAATCAGAATCCATTCCTCACGTATCTCATCCCTTTTCTTAAGTTTACTATACAACTACGTATCGCTATATAAAGGAAATAATACTTGTGAACCTAACATACCACATTGGCTCCTCTCCTCCTGTCCAACTACAATCATGGTTTGTCTGCCTGGCAGAGGTAGCTGTACCTCTGGTTAGAGTGAAAGAACCTTAATATTATATAAGGCAACTTGTATGTAAGTCACTAGACTGTAACAGAGTCATGGGTGTATACACACTAGTATGTGACTAACAATAAAGCCAAAGTAAGTGAAAGTACAGAGAAAGTCCACTTTCACTTTGCTTTATGTACGTATTTGATGTGATGCTTTTTGGCTCTGTTGGAAATTTTGGCTCGTGCTTTTACATCCCTTTATACCATAGGCTACCAATATAAAAATACAAAGACTAACTTCAAACTACCAGGTCGGCATCATCAGTATCACTATCACCCATATGACCACCATTAGGTATCTTTATAAGAATATCCTGACACTACCTACTTACTCTCATCTTCTGAAAGACTCTTCTGCTGACACTGCTACTGTGTTACATACATCTCTATCTGTCCATCTATCTTTTAAGTATGTTCACAAATAACTCCTTTTCCCTGGTAGCTCTTTTTCTTTCTTCCAATTTGGCTTCTCTTGTATTCGAGAAGTAGATTTGCCCTAGCAGATTAGTCTTTGGCCTATACATGAAATGTGAATGTGTGGGATGATATTATAGTATCTTATTTTTTAGAAACACACAACAATACGTTACGTATTTGTAGCAAAAAAAAGTAGGGGAAAACGGGTTAATTCTATTCCGCTATGCTATGCTTCGTTCAGTTTAGTGCCTAACCAACTGAGTAGTAAAAAGACGGAGAGAAGAACACCCTGGTACTAATAAGAATGTTTTTGTGAACTGAATTACCATCACCAGTAGCGGAGTATATACTGGAAAGAGAGATGCCAGTCGAAGTCTTTTTCGTCACTCAACCCTTCAACAGACAAGAGTGTAATCCTACTAAAAACTAATCTCTTTCCTTTAACCCAAATGCCTTTGTTGTTATCTTTTTTCACTATCTTAAGCCTAATATATTATATTGCTATTGCTTACCATTATACAAATATAGCTGACATTACATTAAGATACATTATGATGCGTTACATTGGATTGGATTTTATTCTATTATCCTGCTTGAGTTATCTTGTTACTTACGAGTATTCCTTTGAACCACATTACAGTGATAAAATGATTGCTTAATTACGAAATACTGTGCTTGGGCGGATGTGAAAAAAGCTAATTTTTTACTTCTTTCTTTTGCACGCTTGCTATTTGAAGAATACTACGCAACCGGAAGACGGCTTCAGACGTACAAAGTAGATTATCCATATCCAATATGATAAGGATTTTACAGTTCATAAGAAGCATTTGCGAATTCGTTCAATTGCATCTTTCATTAAATTGAGAAATTTCAATTATATTTAGAGTGTATTCTCATCACAGCGGAAGTACAAAAATATAGTAGATAAGCGAATTCGAGAGAAATGAATGCAGGCCAAGTCTTCTTTTAACAACTATTTTGGTAATAGAACAGTGTGTAAGCAATAGCAATAAAAGTAGTTAAGTAATCATGAAAAATTGAATTATTTTTACAAGGATGAAATTTATGTTCATCCTTCTTTAGATAAAATTTAAATTAATTTCCAGTTGCATTTCCATGCAAGTGTGCAAGCGTTTTGAAAAGAATAAAAATCATGGGATACAGTAGTATTTTCTATGAGCATGAAAATGAAATCATTATTCCTTCTGGTTCAGTGTTAGTGGCAAATCCAATGAAGATAAGAAAAATTGCTCAGGATTTAATCTTCTGCATGGTAAAGTAAAGACGGGGGTGCCACGGTACGCCCCTTTCATGAAGGAAATTGATTCAAACTGGAAATCCAGCAGGCGTTTTTCTTAAGAGATTTCTGTTATCGATAAATTTCCTTTCCGGAGGACTGCCAAACCAAAGGAGCACTAGGAATTCGGACTGGGACCAGCAGCAAGGCTCAGGCAGGGATAATCAGACATGAAAGCATCTATGCTTATCTCATCTTCAAGTTTTTCTGTGTAAAAATGTGATGATAGCAAATACCAAGCAAAATAAGGTATCTATGAATAGATCCACCACTAGTACCACCAATATACTACTTAGATAATAATATACATAATCGAATGTGAAAGCACCAAAGTTTCTCTGGGTAGACAAAGAGCCGTCTTCCTGTGTGTCGGTTGTCCGTAGTGTCGGTGGTGGTAGAGGTAATTTATTAGGTGGATTCTACACACGATGTTTTATTCACAGGAAAGAGCTCACAACAACAAAGGGAAAAAGAAAGTCTCTTTTAAATACGAAAGAATAAGCGGATCGGTTCCCAAAGCGAAGACCCAACCCAAGAAGATTCATCTATACCACTACGAGATGATGATAATAATATAAAACGAAACAAGCCTAAACCGTGTCCTTGTATTAAAATAACTTTAAGTATTATTGTACTTTGTACATTGTACTCAAAGAACTATAATACTACTTCTAGTATTAGACAATGTTCGTGCACCCGTCATTGTATCTGAAACATACGCCCAGTGGGACGAGAGCTTTACATAAAGAATGCAAACAACAGAGTACGTAGAAATAATACCCGACAAGACAAAATACATGTTGGATCTACTCCTTCGACTTGAAACTTCTTCAGTTTCATTGGTTTCGTTTTGATATCCATTCATCCCGTTGTTTTTCTTGAATTTGGATTCGATGCAAAGGTAAAATTTAAGGTGAAAGTGATCATGCTATTCTCTTCGATACAAGAGAGACAAAGGAAATGATGTCAGTATCTATTTATCTAACTACCTTATAGCATTCAATATACTAACTAGCCTATAAAAAAGTTAGAGAGAAGCGGCAGTTCTGTACAATTAGTAAATATGTGTCTGTCTACCAACTCCTCTACCCTGTGGATCGGAAATGAGCACAAAGTTTGAGCCGTGAAGAAAGTACGTAGAAACACTAACAGAAGTAAAGAGTACCAAAAGTGAAAAGAAGAAACACAGGTGTGATCTTTCTCACAATGTTTTTTCTTACGAAATGCCTGGTCATGCTAACCGATACCTGGCTTTCATCAGTACCAGACATGTTTTCTTACCTCTCTCTCTTGTCTTAAACTAATACAGATATTGTGTCGAGTTGTTTGGTTAATCTATAAAAAACGGCTAAAGTAACTTAAAACCATGCCAATCGACACAAAGATCTACCAACCCGTTTGGGCTTTTGCTAAGAAACTATTACCTTTTCTATATATTTGAGTTTAACAACAGATAGGTTTGAAGAAGAAGAAAAGTATGAAACCTTAGGATGTGTCTGTCGTTTTCAGTCAGTTTGCCTCCATTCATAGTATCGTCTACTAACCTAACATCATATTATTAGCAGTGTTGCACTCAATAGTAGCAATAGTAGTAAAGCTAACGTGTAATCTTTACGGTGTATGTATCCTATAAAAATTGCATTTCATTTCACCCGTTGCTTTCACAATTTGGTGGATTGGGTTCACTCATTCGTTCCATCTCTTCACTCCACTTACTTTTTCCTTACTTACCTACTTTCTCCCCTTTTACCCCCATCACCCATAGCTTATGGACTACTCAACCAGAAATCCAGATATCTCTAGAAAACCGTTGCAAAACGTGTTTGTACCTATTACAAGAATGTAGTAGATAATGGGTAACGAGCATTTTCGTACATGTAACTATGATATGATAAGACTTCATAGCTACACTCTTATAATAATAATATAAATGATATAAAGAACCGCTTTGGATGGCTGCTTTGGTCCGTCAACTTTCATTTAGACCGGAATTTCCCCACGGTAACGGGGTTCCAGTGCCCCTCTGCATACTAAAGGGTCTTCTGCCTTACCTCTTTTTACTTCATGTCTCAGAAGATGTTAGACGAAGACGCACGATTATGTGATGTAACTATAACTATCTATTATATTGGTCTATGTGTGTGTGTAAGAAAAATATAGATCTTGACAAGCTACAAGATCTATATTTTTCTTTAAAGGATATAGAGAAAAAAGGATCTCCCTTAACCCCGACACATCCTCCAGTCACCAAGTTTGCCAAGATGCTATATGTAATGCTGATTTAGTCAGGACTCAGGAGTAACTAGAGTATTGTAGATACTACATTAGTGGAAAGCCCACCACTACGACTATGACTAGTGAAAGCTGATTGTGTGAGCAGAGTTCGAAATTATATAGTTAGGCAACTTGGCATGTCATGTTCTTCTAGTGCAATTTAAAAGTCGTCTTGTAAGATTCTTTAACTAATTTCACCCTTTTCTGGATCAAACCATCCAAACGGAATCCGATGGGGTCGAATAAGCTTTGGGTGTATTAAACTAGACTAAAAATGCAAAGCCCAAAACTTGGACCGAGTACCAATTGATTCTATCTTAGCACAAAGAAATGTTAGTATTAACATGATCTGCTGAGTCAAGAGGAATAAAATGCAGGAGAGGCAGAGCCGGCAGAGGGTTCGTCGACTGAATCTCATGCTAGAAGAAGGACTTTAAGATTATAAGATTGTCATTCTCAAGGATATTCTATATGCTGATACATATATTCGTATATACAATAGGATAATTATGTAATCTTATAATGTAAACCAGTAGACCTTTTGTAGGCATGTTATTTTAAAAAAAAAAGTGATTTGAAGCGGAATACGACTGTAGTGCATATATTTTTTTTAATATTTAAAATTGCAAACTGCACCGATTATAGCGAAACATAAATTACGTTTTCAACTTTCGGTAATTAAGGTCAGATTGAGTTCATAAGTTAATTAGTTTTTTCCAGTTAACCGCAAAAGTCACCTACAGTAATTCCTTCCCATCCGTTTCCTAGTATGAAATGGTAGATTATAAATTTTTTGGGTAATTAGAAATTGCCAATCTACTGTAAAAACAAAGTTTTGCAAGTAATTGCAAGCTTTTTGCAAACTTCTTAGAATTATCCGGAAGTTTCTCGAAATACGAAGGGAAAGAAGTTAGTTGGATGGAATTATAACTGCAATTGGATTAAGCACAGGTTGAGTAAATAGTAATTTATTTTCTACCTTCCTTCAATAACAGATGTAGGCAAATGATTTAAACCGCATTGCACAGTTTTCCAGACTACCAGGCGATTAGTTGGATTATTTGCAAATACATCAGTAGATCGAGCTTACCCTTGGTTGTTTACATATGATCCAGTTACTACAAAAAAATAATACTCGGTAAAGACATAAATCTTCTTGGCTTTTGAAAAATAGAGTTCGTCGACATAAAAAATGAGATGGACATTTCAGTCAGAAGAAAACAGATATGCAAACAGAAAATAAATTATTTGATATGTTATCTCGAGACCGAATGTGAATTGAATCTTGATTTGCCTACAGAAAAATGCAAATGTGAAGTTCTTATTTAGTTTCTCAAAAAAGTTAGATGTAATAGCATGCAAAACGTACTAACAAGGTAAGGGCTTTTCGAAGTTATAGAAGTATCCTATATGTACTAGCTACATAAATCCCTTCGTAAGCCTTAAGTCAGTTATTTCATTTTTTGAGTATTTTGTTCATGTCCGACTTCCGTCGTCTCCAAAAAATTCAAGCCAAAGAAAAGAAAGGTAAAAAATGAAAGGCGGTTAGTAGAAAGCTCTGAAGCTAGAGGATTTGTTTTTGGGCCCTTGAAGCCTTTTATTTCTCGTCATGTTAATCATTTCTAGGTACAACTAGGACAATGGTTGACGGTCATAGTATTTTGTATAATATGTGTACGTATGATTTGGTTGTTTGTTGGGCAACTGTACCAATGCCGGTGGTTGGTATATGTAAAAGAAGAACGTAATGGAATTCAAAGTGATGCAGGGAAAATGGCGTATAAGGGGTTACAATTCAACTGTCCTCCATTTCAGTCAAATGCACGTGTCCCCATTTGACTGTAGAAAATGGTTGGACTGATTCTAAATTCTAACTTCTTAAGACTTTTAGACTCTTCGAGAGATACAAATGGACGGACAACCTGAAGTGAAAGAGGACGAATATTATGCTGTATGCATGTTCACAAATGAGTATATAAGAGGACTTTAGTAAAATCCACCTGCTACCATAGAATTCCAAGTGGAACAGAACTGGTGCTACTATTTTGCCATTTATTTGTCTCCATTCTTCTAGCACAACCTTTATGCATATGATAAACTAGTTGCAGAAAATAAATCTAGGAGAAAGCTTATAGTTATGAAACACTTGGTACTTTTCAAAGATAAATGTTTTTTAAAATAGGCTAACCAAAATATTAGAAACCTTTAAAAATTGACTTTCATTTTGCTCTGTAGCATAAAATCTAGTGAGACTTAAGTAAAATAAAGTTTTAAAGGTTAAAGTTGTAATTAATTTGTTACCACTTTCAGCCATAAGCAACTCTGTAGTTTTCTAATTTAATAAGCATAAATAAGTCTAACATGTATGAGTGTCAGCTTCCCTAGCTTTCAAGATTTACTAATGCGTATTACAAAATATTGAATCTGAGGTAGGTATGAGTATTTGCATGAAGATGCGAATACCAAAACAAGTGATTGGCTCTGGAAACGGCACATTTCCATAACCAAGTGCCTACTATAAAACTGGAAAACAAACTCTTACTTCTATTAGCCAGACACATCTTAGATATCTGTGACGGGTTGTAGTCGAAACCATTACTAAAATGGAAACGGAAAAAACCATGAAACTCTTCTTTTTTAGAGTTCGAACAGAGAGAAAATGTTCTGACAGCAATCCAATAAGCTTGAAGTATCTGAAATGTGGCATTTTAGAGGAAATGGGAAAAGCAAGAATAGGCAGTTGTGGTGTCAGTGGCAGAGGTATGACTCTTACTCTTAAAAGCAGTACCAGCAATACCAAAGGACCTCCATCACACTAAGGTCGGTTGGTTCGTATCAAAGTATTAACATCAAGTCACAATCTGAAAGGTCATGTTTAGTAGATAAGTCTAAGGGAAATTGGTGTCATTCTTCTTGAGACAGAATTCGTTGAATTCTTCCTCCTCTCCTCTTTTCTCTTTTCACTACTAAACTGCCACAGCCATCAAAAGCACAGGCAGATGCCGTATCTTAAACTCTTAAACACTTTCAGAATGCGCATTTAAAGGTTCATTTCACCTCTTTTTCATGCATAATTTATGTCTGTCAAATAGCAGGATGCAAATAAAACTAGAGAAAATTTTATTCAAATCCTTAGAATTTTCAAGAACCTTTTCAATATGTTTTAAGGTAACTTTTTAATAATGTCCTTCCGTTAAAAGATTTGTTAAGCAATAAAGTATATTAACTAAGAAAATTATTTTGCTCTTTTGTACAAATTCAAAAATCAAAACTCAGTCCAACAGACAAAATGTCAAAAATGTCAAAAGCAGGTACAGCCCAATGAAGGTTTTAAAAGAATAAAAGTTGATTTCCCGAACTCATGTTTCGAAGGAAAAAGAAGAGAAAATGAAAATGAATTGAATAGTGAAAGCTGATTGATTCAATAGAAAGACGAAAGTATCCACAGAGCAGTAAATAAGCATGACACGTTTGGCCCAATTGTGAAACGATATGTTACTTTAACGTTGTCGTAATGTCACCTTCCTGGCTAGAGTTCGACACCCGACAGGACTCCTGCATAAAAAATATACTCAGAACTTCTCTATTCCACCTTTACAAAAATCCAATACAAAAAAACAGATCCAATCCTTTCGTTGAACCTGAAATACTGTTTGAACTCATAAGCTGTTTTATATACGGGTCACCAATACCAGAGCATTGTACTGAATACGAGTTTAATACCCACCCATCACTTCTAGTAATCCAAGAAGACGGAATGGGTATATCCGACGCCACACCGGAGTACTGTTGGTGGTAGTGGGTGAACTTCAATTGAAATAAACATTTAAATGATACAAGTGGAAGATAAACGGATGTTTTATGGGCGTAATTATTGGAGGGCCATTAAGTGTTTTTTATAGCCTCCACTTTGTTTTCCACATGTCTTATTTCTAGAAGTAGGAAAAGATTACTTCTTCTTTCTACTTCTTTTATTACTACACATCCTCAAAGACAGTATAAGGACAAGAGGAGTATAATGCCACGTCTACACTACTATACATTATCGCTAGTTGATGATATGGCTGTTTTGGTAGAGAGCTGGTATAGTAGTCACCATAAGGGAAGGACTACTCACTGCTGGTACTACCGTTGATAGAACTTCTAACAAGAAGGTCTACTTTCTCCGTAATGCCATATCTTCTTTCTCTTCTGTATTTTCTTTTCTTTTCTTAACCATATAATTCGACTATAACTCACTTAACAAACTGCTAATGCTTCCATAGATAAGTATGCTTTCAGGTCTCTATGTCCTTATGCTGTAGGAAGAGCTGCATTGCCTTGGGTCTTATTAGCTCTTGGGATATCATATCAAATCACATCTTCTGGATACAGAAAGATACGCCTAGTTGTACTAGTGCATATTTGATCATAAACGTAGTATGACTTGATTACTGCAACTCAGTTAGACTTTTTGATTTTGGATCTAAGGGACAGATGTTTGGTGGTGGATAACAAACGCCGTTCAGTTTGTTCACCTCTTTTATGAAATTTATTTTTATGTTTTGATGTTTATTTCATTTTTTATGCTTTGATGTTTATTTCATTTTTTATACATTATGGCAATTTTCAAGACGTCTGAGTTTGCATTTTTGTTAGTAATAATTACTTTCCGACTGGATTTTAACATTGTAAACAAATTATTGTATTGGGCTTCTTGAGTCAAAACAAGATAATTCTTTTCCATTGAATTGAACAGACGAAGTTCGATATTTTGTAGGTGTATTGTACATGTTTTCGTATTAAATTCACTGATTACATATATATTCCTGGAAAAATATTTTAAGCAAGAATTTAGGTTTAGCCTTGCTCATCTTCAAAGCGTAGAACCGTAGACAACATGCATGGCAATATTGCATAAACTTTAAGCAAAACTTTTTAGAAAAGTCTTTCTTTCTTGAATGTAAAATACAACTAGCAAAAAGTTTCTATCGTCCCTGTCGTACAAAAAACTGCTTGTGGAAGGTTTTTTATTTAGTTTTTAGTTAGCTAGTTTCAGCTTGACTAAAGATAGTTCGTTCGCCTTTGCTTAACAACTCCAAGTATGATCTTTACTCCTATCTAAAGGGTCTTTGGACTAAAATAAGAAAATGACTCGAAAAGACTCGACTCATCATTACATCAAGTAAATTTAATCAAAACTAAGACTCTCCGAAAGTTCCAACGACCTCTCATTTATTTACCAATTTCCCATATTTTGTTGTGTCCAAATGACATGAGTTGCATGACGTTAAGAAAAAAACTGTCTTCATCATGTATGCAACCTAAACAACACTGTAGTTAAAGCACTCAGAGATTCTCAACCTCTATAAAATCTACAATATTATCATCATCAACCCCATAAACTCTAAGAAAGCCCAAATTCCCCAGTAGAGTCACTAACAAAGTTTGCTTATCCATTAGCAAGACAACACGACATTACCTATGTCATGCCACATTTATCGATCCTGTAAAATTGGTATCTAACAATCCCAAATACTACCGAACTAACTAAATACAAAATGCCTATGCAAAACTAGTTAAGAGAGAATAAACCATTCTCTCTTTAAGTATTTCATAGAAAGTAGTATCATTTATGATTCATTCCAACTCATTTGCATACCACTCTCAAAGAACAGTTACCCTCCTGCCTGCCTTCCTCATCAGTTTAGTTAGGTTCTCAGTCTTTGTGTGAAAACCGCAGTTCAATTATTCGAAACTAAACCTTGGCAATCTTCCTTCTTACTTTAGGAATAAATGGAGCATACCTACCACAGCACCAGTTTCCCTTTTCTTTATAGATAAGACCTGGGAGTAGAAACTATGAAATCCTTGTATCTCACCAATTTGTACGTACATCTAACAACACAATACACATTCTCTCTATCCTATCTAATTACAACTGTAAATCTGTTTCTCAGTTGGTAAGGATTCCATTTGTATCTGTAAAGTAGACATTCTATTTGTAATCTTGTTCTTTTAAACTGTTAAATTGCCTTTGTGCTTCTGCCATTTTAGTCATATATAGCACTACTACTTGCATGCGTAGCATTTATTTTAGACATTGCACCCACCCTAGTATCGAATCGGACGGTATCCTAGACCAGCCGAGACGAAACTTTTGTTTTAAAGTCCCGAGAAACTCTTAACCATTGTCTACCTACTTTTTCTCCATATTACTAACATATTCCTTGCATTTGGTCCTCTTTGGTAGTGGTAGACACATGAGTGTTAAGATTTAAACGAGATAACGACAGCCACTCCAGTCTTGAAAAACGAGCAATTTTTCTCCAACACGTCTTTTTTGTGTGGCAGTAACATGTCCTCATTGTGGGTAGACCTCAAAGCGATAAAAATTTTTAGATGAGATATATTCCATTACAAATACCACCTACCTCAGAAATATACCAACTTTATTCAGATATCCATGTGGCCTTTGTAGCATAGGGTAACATTAGTGGTAGTAGTTGAGTGAAGGAGATAAGTAAAACTTTCAGTCACTAAAGCCCTTACTCCTTTTTGTAAAAAAGATAATACTTACTTGGTAGAGATAGAGAGGCTATCTGATAGCTGAGTGTCAAGTCAAAAGAAAAAGTTCTTTAAGAGTTTGCTTGCTTGTCGACTATAGCTTTACATCATGTATAAAATAGTTATCATTTGTGTAAGATATACTTACAACATACAAAGTAATCCATAGCTTAAAAGATACTTTTACCCATTTCCTAGTTATATTATTACAACACTAAAATAAGTATATGTAGGAGTTCTTTGAGAAATCTTTGAAATGTTTGCAGTTTTTAGAGAGCAAAAAGAGAGATGTAAGAAGAGGACCAAATCCTTTCCTAGTTTTTTATATGATCTTTCATTTCGCAATGTAGCCTTTTTATGCTGGTACTAACTATGGCTATTGAGATGCTTATTCATGCCAAATGGCATTGTCAGGTTCAGTGTGGTGTGGGGGTGGTAAAATACGCAATATAGTTTTTGCTGGGTATAAAGTCCAGCGAGAAATCTTAAAAGCTTTTAAGATTCTGCTACGCACACACCCACACACACATTATATTTGAGCAGTTTCGACTTAAAAGCATGTAATAAGTAGAAGTAAAATTGAATTGCAGGAGTTCGCTAAGAACTTGCTTAGTAACTTTTATATGCATTCTTTCAAAGAAATCACACACTGAGAAATACTTAAATAATTCAGCTTGAAACATCTTAGTACGGTTTACCTTAGCTTCTACAAGCAAAACAAAATTGTTAGAATAATAAGCCTTCGCTTTTAGTTAAAATAAGAAAAATCTTTTTATAAGAAAGTCCTACAGTCACATAACAAAACAATCAAACGGAGAAGGTAAGAATCATAAGTATGTGCATGTGCGTAAATTTTAGAAATGCTACAGAACTCAGGAAGAATTTCTTTTCCACCTAACTTTGAAACAAAAGTTTTGTGCTGTTTTGACAACATTTATGTTGCACCATGTGCTTCTGATACTTCTGAAGGACTTGGGTGAAACAGATCGTTACAAAGGAAAGTTAAAGCTCACTTCACAGAAAACCATAGGGTCACTCGTTGCGTATAAAATTAGAAGTATAATATAATTCCCAAGACACAACACAGGGTAAAATGGCCTGTTCTAGGTAAAAGGAACTCTAGACCAGAAGTTGTATCTTGGAATAAGGGCTTGTTACCATTTCCTTTGAATCTAGCAAGTAAATACTTATAAGCAATATGATGTAGTCTCCCCTATACACACTACCTATCTACCTTCCAGTACCATCAGTAAATTCTGTTGAGAATAAAAGATCTTGTTTTTCCTCTTTCGTCTGTCCATTTTTTGAAAACGAGCTTCAGAGAATCTCGTGTGACAAATTACTTTTCTACGATTAATCTTATAGCTGTCTTCCTGTTTTTCATTCGAATCTTGAGAGACGGCCCGCACCTCTCTCGATCAACCGCTAAGATATCAATACCTCTGCTATCAAAGTAGTATAAATTACTATATATCGTCTACTTTTATACGTATATGCGGGCCCAGACCTTATCTTCACTGAAAATTGTTCCATCCTCTTATTGCATCTTAAATTTAACTCAAGAAAGAAACATATCTTCTTCATTGCCTATCCTCTAGCTTTTACTTCTTACCCTCGCCCTCGTTTCACAAATCAAAACCAGGGCACTGACACGAGAGAGGCTGGCCTTAGTCTCTCAACATACTTTTACTGAACTATGTCTACCTACTAAGTTGTGTAACAAAATGCTCCTGGCTATTCCGGCTATAGCCTTTGTAGTATAAATATTAAGAAAGTACACTTGAACCCTCGAAATTTCTTCTCTTCATTTTCTACTCAAGATATAAGTTAACTTTTTCCAGGGGTACATATGTATTTGCAACACAACTTTCCCTTCGAGGGAAAGTAGAGATGAAGTTGCGTCTTTAAGAAAACGGGATACAGTAGTAGTAGCAGTGGTAGAGTAAGCGTGTCAGAGGTTGTATATTATTGGATGCCATTGAATATAAGAAAACCAAGAACTTCCCCTGACTACTAGTAACACTTGCACTGCACGAGTCAGCCCCTTTCTACTTCTACTTACTTTCTCACTCTCATCAGTCCTAATATGCTAGCCCACTTCCCGACTTCGCAAATTTTAATTTGATTAATCTCCTCTTGATCTTCTTTTTGAAGGGAACCCAACCCAACTTGTGCGGTGGCTTCACTTAGACTTCACAGGAAACTTACAGCAGCCTTCTTCTATCTTAGAACAAACACGTAGTAGACTAGCAGAACAACTCCAATCTAACTCCACCCGGTCCGATGAAGTTTTAACTGAATAACCAATTCATCAGCCAAGTTCCTTCGAATAACTTTGCCTCCTTTGCTGGAAAATGAACCAAATCATTTCATTTGCTTCATTTTCTCCTTCTCATGAATACTCTTGGATATTAAATTACATAATATTCCATTCGGGTGGAAGGTAGATTGGATAGACGACCATGAACAGGAACTTTAGGTTTAGAGAATTTGATTTGGAGCCTAATTGTAGGATTAGTTGAAATATTACGCAGAAGGAAATTGTAACAGATTAAACTAGGTATTCATATATATAATAGTCATGTGTTTATAGACATATTTAATGAGATATTCTGAACTTTAAATTCTACTGAGAAGACATATTAATCAATTAATTACTAAACAGTAAGTATCTAGCATTTAATTTGATCAGAAACTATTTTGCATTTTGTGTTCATTTGTTCAGGTGTTCACAACTTTGAACTGAGATTCTTCATTCTTGCAAAATTTTAAATTGACTCATTGAGTTTTGATTCAATCGGATTATTTCAGGTAGTAAACTACAAAATTGTCAACACCCAAACCTCAAAGAACTTCAAAGCTCTTAAACACCTCTGAACATTTTGAATGTGTGATATTTATTGCTTGAAAGCCAAGTAGTTAGTACAGAAAAGATCATTCACATTGCACAAGAAGATTTTAAAAATGAATGAACTAAACTTCGTCATCTACTTTTGGTTGGGTCATTCAGTATCACAGAGGATAAATGCTTTCATTTTATTCAGAATGAAACTAAATTTAATGCATTCTGGTATAAGGAGACTTATGCTTCTTTACATCATTACACATCCCGAATGAAACTGGCGTATATATGGAAAATTCTTTCGTTTATCCAAAAGCATACGATAGGGAATTTTTTGAATCCATAGCATCCTTAGATTTCAGGCATTCTTAAAGATAATATTTATAAACCATATACATTGTAGTGCCTATAAATACTACGAAGAACCTAATATGCCAATGGAGCTCATCATACTTGAGGATATGAACGGTATTCATCCTCCATACATATCAAACACATTAGCTTTTCGGTTTGACAGTGACAAACCGCTACTCCATTTCCTAGAGCATGTCTCTTGCCGGATTTCGCATCAGTAGGCATCCCCTCGTACAAGGAACACAATAGGGTCCCTTGATGATGCACTACTTTGACACAATGCAATATTATTATTCTCCCCGATTCTCGTCCACTTTGTCCATCCAAATTGAAAACGACCATCCATTTTTGATGATGATGATTCTGTTGAAAAACTCAACCAAGAAAATAATACATATCCACACTATGTCTCTGCATCTTCATCCTAACTGTCTTTGAAGCAAAAAACTCTCATCTCGGGTTCACCACCACCACTGGACTTTCACCCTAAAAGAAAATAACATTTCCCTTTCATTCTTATACATGACAACACAAAACTGATCTAACTGAGCTGTGAGTACTTACAAGAAATAAAGCTGTAAACTCGAATTTTGCATCGCCAGCCAACCATAATTCATGAACCATAATAATCCTCCTCAAATGTCAATATCAAGCAAAAATCACAGTAAACGACTACCAACTCTATCATATCATTATTCCGAGAGAATGTAAATAGGGAGTGTCGTTTCGATTTATATCCACCTTAAAGAGTCGTGTTTATGACTACCGGATATAGTGTAACCACCACCTTTTACACCAAAAACTACCATAACAGCAACTCAAGCTTTATTTTGAGGATGGTTATTTTCTTAAGTATGCCGTAAAGTTAGACGAATAAAGCATATATTTATTAGGCTCCGATAAACCAGAATGGAAATTGACTAACAGTAATATCAAGACATTTGAAGCAAGTTTTATCCATTTTGTATAGCTTCAACTGCCACTGGTACAAGATACTATAGTATTATGGTCGTTTCAGCTTCAATTTGTACAACAACTTCAAAATATATTTATGTACATCTCTGTCTGACTTTTTGATGGCTTCTTACAACCAGCCGTAAAACTACAGGGATGTATAAGTCAATAATATTGAAAACTGTAGCTTAAAAAGGGCTAACTGTTTCCATCCCTTATACCTAAAATTTATCTGAAAAAATATATACATTTTACCATTAAAGCCGTATTATTTTCCTTCTTGTGTAAGATTTAGAGTACCTGTTTGGATTTACTTGAAGATAAGACGTTTTGACATAAACTCTGAATGGAGTAGCAGCAGGAGCAGTAGTTTTTATGACATGAAGGCAACTTCTAAAATGGCAATAGAAACTAAGGGGATAACTGTTTTCCAAAGTAAAGGCGAGCTTTCACCTCATTTGTCGTAACATAAACGACCTCATAGAGCGGCTCAATGCTCGTTGAAATTGATTGAAACAGGGTCCAGTGTCGTTTTTCTTGACTGTTATGAGTCACAAGGTATACCTTAAAGTGAGTAGGTTTAGCAAAAGTCGAGTCACTAGTAGTTCGTATTAACTTTATTTTCCTATCAGGGAGGTAGAAGTGCGATAATGTCCAACGGAAGGAATTTACCAAAGTTCATGGTGCGAATGGCTGGAGAAAGTTAATTAGAATGGCCTTTGCCCCTCTTCATTGAAAGTTGAGAGGATTAAGCCAATAAGAAAGGATCGGTTAGAGGATCTAAATGAGCTTTTCTAACTCTGGAGAAAGATTAAGATGAGATGCGTCAATCTTTCAAAGAGTCTTATTGATACTAGTTGGAAGTGGAAGTAATAGTTATTGTAGTCGTATTGCTGGCTACCTACTTCAAATGAGTCTTACTCACTCTACATTACGACTTGTATCTTCTAATGAGATTCCGGTGTTCTAGAAACCCCAACTCAACCTGGCTCTTGGATCCAAAATCAACAAAGCCTTTCGTCGTTTTGTTCAACTCAAATATGAATTCAATAGGACTTTTCTGAAAACTCAGAGCAGCCAGTGTATTTCATATTCCTAGTACTTTCCCTGTTTTATTAAAATTAATCAAAGTATCCTGTCTTAAATTTTCTTTATCTTTGTTAGAAAAGCGTATTGAAAATCTAAAACTCATTAGAAATTAATACAAGTAAGTTTTACAGGTTTCATTTACCAGTATCGTTTTAGGTAGCCCATTAAAATTCTTTTGAAGCGTATACAGAGACAAGATGAAGAATTAATTAAGGTCATAAGGTCAAAACGGGCTAATTAAATAAGGTAATACAACTAAGGTTATTGATTAACTATTGTAAGATTTTTGCTAAAGTATATTACTTTTCTATTTTCAAAAGCAGTAATTTACTTACTTATTTAGGAGCTTTTTTAATTTCATATTATAAATTTGACTTGTTCAGTGAAAATATTTAAATAATCATAAATTATATCAGTTTACGTTTACAGCAAAACAAATCGTCTTTAAAGTAAAATAACATTTCATGCCATATCTTACTATACTAACTTCCAAGGCTTGGTTGACAAAACATCTCCAGTACTTTTTGCTTGACATGTATAGCTAAACTTTCGTTAAGGCAGTAAACCTGACAATCAAATCCATGCTCGTCAATCGTTACTTGTCTATATTATCAATTCATCTTTATATGGTGGATTAAGTATTAAATGCAATTCTGTGGCATTAGTCAACAAGACTTACTGAAATTTTAGATGTTAGAGAATAAACATTATTACAAAAGATCAACCAAATTAAGTTAAGGATACGTATGCTTTTAGAAAAGGGGGAGTGTCATGCTAGAAGCATTAAATGAATACCTGACTAGTTGATTGATTTGATTTATTATAAAAAGGTGTAATGAGCCGTTTCAAATGGAGATGAGCAAACACATAAATTATACAAAAGAGATACCGTCAACAACATCATTAACAAGGTTTATTGCCAAGATAAACCACTTATTTTTATTGATTGATGCACCTTTGAACATTGAATAAAAAAGCCAGTCTAATATAAATATTATCTCTGTAAATTTTATTTATAACCTATTCGAAAACTCATTCGTAGAATTTTGAGATAGGGCCATGGATAATAATAATTTACCATTTTGTAATATTAAATTAATCCTCTATAGCTTTTACTCAAAAATTATGTAAGCATATTATGCCAATAAAGAAACCAAACCTGCAAAACTGTTATAATGCTCATTGAACACACATGGTTTTCTATTGTATAAAATTCTAATATTATATATTCCCGATTCACGGTCACGGTGGCAAAAGTGAGATTGGCAAAATTCCGGTTTTTTTAGTTTTGCCAAAATTTGTATGAAAA
>JAQGAA010000073.1:0-34720 GCA_034696425.1 Isotoma viridis
ATCTGAAAATTATAAGGTAAAGTATGACATGAAATAGAAATTAAAAGTTACTCATTTTTCTCCCCAAATAATAAAATATTTTTTACAAAAGGATTAATTAATTGTAAATTGTACTTCTCGCATGCTTAACTGAATTAAGTAGGAAAAAAAGTTACAAAGTGTTCAGCCAGGTTTAAAATCTTTGCAAAAAGTACTTGATTTTCATAAAATTCGTGTACACAATATATATTTCAACTAAATTACAACCTGAGTACATGTGAACCAATGCTTTTATTGCTCGTAAAACACGCTCCAGATTTATTCCTAAGATAAGATATAAACGAGTAGAAAATTACTTAATTTTTGTTGATTATCATCAAAAGAGTAGGAGTAAGAGTAGAATTTTAAGTAAAATTTCAACACACTTTATAATACGTATGTATACCCAGGCTTCAATAATTTGTCTAATTATCCCTGCTAACTACATAATTAACCGAACAATTTATAATCTTACATTTTTGCCAACAACATTTTTACTAAAATAGTTAAAAACTTTAAAAAAATAGATTTTATTATTTGATGACCAAAGGCTTCCTCTCTCAAGACTGAAAAATATATCAATTGTTTTGTTATACATATTGTGAGAAATTTACACCGCCCAATGTACTTAATATATAAATTTTAGTAATTAAGTAATTTTTTATTAGGTATGCATCATAAACCAGTTTAAAATATTCAATGTCCTGTCCATCATTTAGGCATCCGAAAGAGGACAAAGTGGGCAAGGTGCAAGCAAGTTGGGGGTGGTTGACTTCTTTTTTACATGTAGCTTATAACTACTAAAAAAAGTAAAGCGAGTTTCAGAACAATAGAAATTATATAGCATTGTTTCCAGTGTGTTATGGCACCTGAATCTACCTCAAAGTGATACCACCGTTTAGCATTTTTACTTTACCACACTGAGTACCATTATATTATATCATATATTGTATCAACATTAGGCGAAAGGTTCAATAAATTTGTCCACACAATAAATTATGCATGATGAATTGAAATTTAAATTCACCGTCAACTTGGCCAAGCGAAGGTTTACAATGTGTACGTTACGTACCACCGTGTAGGCCCATATTTAGTTAATAGCTATTGATAATAATAATAATAATAAAAAACAATAATAATATTTTTACATCAGTTTCCCATGTCATTTTAATTCTTCTCATCCCACTTCACTCCACAACACAAAACTCTTCTGTCAATTGTGTTTTCTCTTTGTTTTTTAAGTGGATATCATCACAACTGCAGTAATTTTCATCCTTTGTAAAAATTAGATATTTAAATATCCTAAACATATTTTGATGGCTACATCCGGACTTTAGTTCGTTTTAAGGTCTAAGGCAATTCCAGTCATCGAGTCATCTTGCATAAATAATTCAAAAAAATATATAATACAATGCAAGCTTGTTAATAATTTCTATTCAAAATTCATAGAAATTTGTCATTCCATTTACTGTCATCCGTTTATACGTTTTTTAAATTTATTCAATTCCAGAACACTAAGAAATGAACTGGGTATCCGCTTTTTTAGATGGTTGGTTACGATGCGAGTTCATCTACTCTCATCAACTCATCTTTGTTCATCATCCTTATAGTTATCTTTAGTTTATTATTACAAGGCATGTTGTGTTTAGGGTATAGAAAAGGTTAAAAGAGCTAATTGCAAGCCTGTTCAACCAATAGGCGTTCCCTTTTATCGTGTTGGCTATATAATACTGAGAACAGGCTAAAATCACTCATCCAAACAAATGAGGCTGTTGTTGCTTAAATGAACATTATAGTACTTGGTTTAGCTTAAAAACTATTGAAAACTTTGGGTTTTCTCAACCGTGGGTTGAATTTTAATGGATACAGAAAAAAGCCTAGCTTTAGGCTTGAGATTTTGAGACTATATGTATTCGTATTTAGGAGAAAATACTTCAAAAACTGTACGCGTACTAAGGGTTGTAAAGTCTATGGGGGTTGTTAGGTTAGAAGTGATAACTACTTTTTATTGAAACTCTTGTACTTGAGTGTATAGAAAGGAATTGATTGCATGAAACTGATTTAGTATAAGGTTTCAAGTAGGTACCTTTTCCTAACTTCTGTTTTGGATGACGATGCCACATCCCAAATTCTTGAAAAGTAGGAATAGAATATAAAGTCACGCTAATTGGAGACTAGATTTTTTTCTTGTTGGCAAGCCCAAAAATTGTCATCCATTGAGGAATAATTAAAATCAGATACTTTTTTTGAGAATGAGATCGGGATACAATACAAGTACAATTTTTGATTTTAAGAGATGCTTCACACATACTGTGTGTATGTACGAAGGGAGTTTTGGACTTTATTGTCAATGTACGATTCCTAGTAGGTAATTCAATGGGTTGTAACTACTTCAAGAAAAAAAAATTAGTAGGATTGTTTCACTCACTAATGGTAATAGAGAGTAATACTAATTATTTATATTGAGTGGTACAAGTCAAATATTTTTAAATGTATAAAAAATCAACTTCTATAGTAAATTTTATCTCAAAATTTAGCATTTTTGATAAGTAAATTTTGTTAAAAAATGAATAAAACCTAAAAAACTATCATAATTTAGAAAAACAGATTATTTTATTTCGCCTGATCTTTAACCCTTTTATAATTATAAAGAACTATAACACTTATAGAAAAGCAACCAGGGCATAAACAACAATAAATAATATAACCTTAAATATTTCACAAATAAATTAATACAATTCGAAACTTTTTTTGGAATAACTCCATAAACTCACGGGGTGGTTTGAGATCTTTTAATAAATTTTCATTCCTTCTTAAAGTTCCGTTTCTAACTCAAGAGTGTAAATCAGCTCCAATTCTTTGATATTATCACCACGAAGAGAAATAAGAAAGATTTCTTTCTATTAATATCGATTAAATTTATAGATGAGATTAATGAAAAGAATAAAAAAAACATCTCACACAGTTATACTTACTTGATACCCTTTGAATTTGGGTTTTACTTCGTGACCAGATTGTAATCGTGTAGGGTACATGAACTTATTTGTAGACACGATGATTCTCTCAATTCTCTTGATTTCATTAAATAGGTTTGTCTCTTGACTTCATGATTCGCGTACAACTTTTTCTTTACAGGATGTAACTTCTCATTATCCCTATTGTTCATTAAATGCTACTGGCTTTAGCAGACTGTTTAATCATGAAGGGAAGGAGCATTCTTCAAAAGTGAATGAAGCTTCGTCAGATCAATCTCTCTAAATACTTGTTTATTACAACCTCAATTGTCAATAATAGAACCCAAAGTTCCTCTCAATTTTATACAACTCATCGTCTAATTTCATCCATTCTATTTAATTTTAAGTACATTCGTTCTCAACTCATAAAAGAGAAGAACAACTAATAAATGAGAATGTGACATGGCAGAAGCCACAAACTTGACTATTTTAATTTAATTTTTTTATACTCTGCTGTTAAAGCTCATAATATCTTGTTTCTTATTTCTTATAAGCGTCTTAAATTGTTGATAAATCATTCTACTACTCCCTTAAGATCAATGTCTAATCTTTTCAAGAAAAAAAAGCTATTTTAAGAAGCTAATATTATATTCAAACCTTAACTACTATTGTGTACACTGTATTACGCTGAGTTTAGTGATAATATTAATAAATATTATAATAGCATTTAATTCTTATGAAAATCCTATCCTAATCAAACACAAACCAGTAGCAACATTTTAATATACTCCATACTGAAAAATGATCCTATTCCTACCTATATGATTCAATACCTTCTTTTAAGTAGACACAATCGATTATACGAAATTCAACAGACTTTTAAAAAAATCAATAAAATTTAATTTACTGCTAAAATCCTATGTTATTAAAATTTCTTGTTTGTATAAGCGTCGAGAACATTCGTACTTTGCATGTCAAGGAGTAAATACACAGCTAAATGGTTATTTTAATAATAATTTCGGACGCAGTCTGATAGCAAGCATGAAGAAGGGCGCATCAAAAGCACATTCTGCAGTGTGTGATGATGATACTGATGATATTATCATTATGACATGCAGACGAGATTCTGGAAAAAATATTTCTTGTTTCCTCAACAGATGCAGAAAATTCTATCACACAAGAGTCATCTCATCATTATGAACAAGGTAAAATAATACAAAATGCAAACGGTATCTATTAATTTTCAACACTGAATGGGAAAGGGCATATCTATATTGTGCATTTATAAAAATCTTGATGATTACCCATCAACCGCGTGTTTCTTCTGTCAGTAAAAGTGCTAACCAATTAAGAAAATAAACAACATGAATTAATATAAAAATGTTGGTAAATTTTTCTAAGAATTTTTAAAAAAAAGTCCAAAGATCTCATGATTAATATTAATAATATCTTTGTTAAGGGTGTAATTAAATGAGTACAAGGTGATAATCTACTTATGAAAGCAAAAGACTCTCTTATATACAAACTCCTTGCCCTCTTTTATAATAAAGTCTACTCTGTATTGTCAGAGCCAGTGAGTTTTTATTCTTTGAGATAGAATAGAACACAAAAGACAAGGTACAAGAGGTACTTACAACAGGTAATAATAATAAAAATAATATTTAATAATTTTATTATTATTATTATTATATGTATTATCATCACAGTCTGTTTTTCCTCATTTTTGTGTTTTCCTGTTGCTAATAATTTACTCAACACCCCAGTAATCATGTTATAGGCGGATGAAAAATGGGAATCGGTATAGAATTTCAACTTTGAGTGTTCATAATTGGTCGAGCCGATGAGAGTTTTTGAGTCTGTCGAGTCGAATGAGTGCAGACGCCATGTTCAATTTTAAGGAAAAAAAATCTCAAAAAGAATAATTATTTGTGGATAAAAGCAGTTTCTTAAACTCTCTGTTCACTCTTATTCAGTTTATTCCTTAATATTTAGTTAGTAAAAGGGTTAATCATTTTTCAAGTGTTTCGTTTGTGGTTTTGCATTGCGTGAGGTTTAGTTGTTGGCTGGCTCCGATCCTTGTACACCGTCATCATCATCATAATATTATTATTATCTGTATCATGTCTAATTGTATGTGCCTGCTGTTAGTCACAGAGTAAGTGGTAAAATGTTGCAGAGTGAAAACATCATGCACTTTATCTCTGCGACACATGTGATCTCCATCCGAGATGAATACACAAGGACTTATTTTGCTTTGTTTCTTTTACTAGAAGTTAATAGCTTCACTGGTTCATGTTTAAGAGAAACGGTGTGTTTCAGATTTAAATTTTGGGTAAATTTACACTAAAAAAATATACATTGGATTTAAATTAGACAGTCGAGTATGAAGGGTGCCGAGGAATAGTAAAAAAAAATAAATCAAGTCCTTTTACTAAGATTCCGAAAGCTTTGTATCATCATGTGGACTGGTTCTTGCTTCTTCCTCTTTAACAATCATGGATGAGCTACTATTTTAAAACAATTCTTTTCTCAATCTTCTCTCAAAAAACGACAAGAGTCTCAAATCTATGAAATTACCAATAGTTATAGTTCGATTAAATCAAATACGATAGGTTAGTTGAAGTAAAAAATCAGTTAACCTAAAACCCCCTTTTCAGTAGACAATCAAAGAGTTTATGATATACCTACTTAAATTGTTCTATATTCTTAAAGATTTTTGGGCAATTTCATGAAATTAAAAACCATTTAAGTACCTAGTCTTGAGTCTCTCTACCCAAATTACTATTACATAAACCATTAACAAAACAGTACATTCTGATACATGCTGGCTTTTTATTTAAAAAAAAATCATCTTAAGATTACTTAATAATATTCAAGTTATTTTCCATACAGAAGCTAAGATATTGAAAAAAATAATTATTAGTAAAAAATCGCCCGTGAAAGTCTGCAATGATTAAAATCCACATGTACTGAATCAAATCAGGGATTCGAAGTCTTTTGAGACAAAACATTCTGCGTCAATTAAAATATTAGCTTGCAATAGTGATTAAAATTCCATACAAAGATTTGTCTCCAGTGGACCCGGTACAAAATAATAAAATGTCATAATAATAAAACCATCTAAGCCTAATCAAAAGATTAACCTTTGTTTTAGTTTAAAAAACAGCTCTAATTCATAACACTTAACATGTTTACTCATTCCTTCTCGATGAGTAACAATTTTGTACACCTTGGGATTATCTATGATCCTTTTTTGTATTAGTTGTTGTAAATTTGGCTGTGTTTTTGTGCGTTGTGCCAACTGCCAAACAACATAATTATTATTTATTTATAATCATTACATAAAATCCTTTTCTCCTGATTGCATCGGCAATAACATTCATATATTAATAATAGACTTATGATCAATTTCATATTGGAATGTACTCAGCATAAAGGAATCATTATACAAACGAGTTCAATGTTTTTCATCTTGAATTAAAATCTTCTTAAGTAAAGATTAGGATCAAAAAACTGAAGAGGATGATGAGTAACTTATTCACTCATGTTCGTCAATGGATTAAATATTAAATGACTCATCGTGTGACATATGACCAGAAAAGCTTAGAGAAATGATAAACAATTTACCAACTACATTGAAAGCTAAATAATACAATGTAATAAAATACGTATTAAAAGCAGTTTCAATTTAAATCTTGATACTGCAATCGAGTAGCTGTACATATAAATTTTAGCCCATATAGCTAATAAAGTTAGGCCTAGTTTTATTTTATTCCTAGCATATTTTCTTTTTGAATTTTGAAGGATTGAAAAGAGTCCTAGATTGCATTTGAGGCCACTTTTAGACGGAATGTCTTTATTTGGTGGATTAAAAAGTGAATTCTGTGACGAGATGGACATAAAACTAATGAAGACATCAAGATGCTGTGAAGGAAATGGGAACTGATGGTGATGCACCTCTAATTACTAAAACTGTACACGATGTGCCGACTCCATGTCCAGTTCTTATCTCAAGTCCATTGAATTATGGTCCTGTTAGACGATATTTCCCGATTTCTTTCCCAAATCACTTGCTACCTGCCGACTTGATGGGACACTTTGGTTTTTGTTTTTACAGCTTGATCAGGTAAAGCAGGCAGACAACTTTAGAAGAGTACGTCCGAGTAAAAGCCTGATTTTGTTTCTTCCTATAAGCGCATCTCTCTCTCTCTCTCTAGAACAATAGTACGAGTCCTAATTTAATGACATCAAGAAAATGTATAAAGAGCATCCGATGTGGAATGAGTCCCATTGAGAAAAAATCTTAATATATATGTATATGTGTAGATTTTAGTTGACTATAGTGTAGAGACGGGTTGTCGCCCTGTAGCTCATTCAGTTTAGACAAGTGACAATGCTTTCCCATCCAAAACGCCCGAAACAAACGATTTTTTTCTCCAGACAACAGATACAGTCTCCCATTACATATCATTAAGAATCCATTAAGCTTTAAAGTCTTTCTGGGTTAACATTCAAGATCAGTTCGGTCGCAGTCGTTGCTTTCCTTTGTGGCGGATGGTTAGTTGACCCATTAACTTCATTCCTTAAAATGATTCTTTGATCTAATTCAAAGTTCAAGTTTTGCAGGTTAAATTTTATTTGGAATTTAAACTGCATTAATGCACATTGCGAGTTAAAGGTGTGCCGTCACATCTTTATTGGAATAAAAGTTTGTCATTACTTCCTCACCTTTGAATACAAACTTTATGTAATGTGCAGTAGGTTTTCTAAAGTTGATATCTTTGATAACAAATTGATTACAAAATTAAATATCTATCAACATCAGCCATCTTAATTGATCACAACCAATACTCAACTCAAGAGATTTTATCCAAGGGAGTGGAGTATATTGACGTATACTTATGTCTAAACTTTTCGGGCGGTTTCAAAGTTCTTAAAAAGAATTTAATACTATTGGGTACTAGGATTGACACTAAATAGTTTTCTTGGACAGCATAATTTCTGCTTTGGCTTAAAAAATATTTATATGGAAAAAATAAATAAATTAAGCAAGAAATTTATAAAGGGCATAAAACAATTGAAAATATTGTCTTTTAATGGTTCAATAAAAATACAAGAGTAATTTTTACGAATAAAGTTGTCCCCTCTCCGGAACAAACCCACATAGGGATTACTTTTATTTTCCAGCCTCCACCCATGCAATTCCACACCTTCCTTCTCAGCCACTTTACAAATTCATTTTACATAAAATACAACATATTTTACATATTAGTCCATAGTTAAAAACGTATTTAAGTACAATCTTTAATTAGTATTTACACAAAAGCGTTCCTTTTATTGAATACTTCAAACTGAAATAAGAAAATAATAATCAGTAATAAGCCCCCTATGGTCAAAATAGGCTTAATCATAATCTTCAAAGATAACCCAAACTACCTATTCCGATGACTTCAGTGAACATCAAAAGCTGGTACTTCTTCAGTTTAATTTTATTTTCATAAAACGTAAAACCATATATTGAAAATTCTATTTGAAAATATTGTGCGATGCGATTTTAAGCACTGTCTCCACACAACATCCCTAGTTCTTCCTATTTTAATCAAAATTCCCAATTTAATACTAATATATTACTAAATAATCAACCTCCACGCAAAGATTAGTTCACGCAAAGCTACTATAAATCAGTTACCAAAAGAGCTTGAGCATCTGGATGATTTGTTTAGCAAACTTGATTCCACATAGTCTAACTTATATCACACAACGAAAAGCAACTCATACAATAATAATTTCAAATGCCAATGTAGATCAATCAGATCCCAAGATAAGACTTAAGATTATAGCAACCAAAACCAGATGCTACTTGTGGTGATTGATGCGATCTTTTGATGAAATGAATACCATTCTTAAGCATGCACGACGAAGCTTTGCATCTTTAACTATTCATACTTTAATCTTATTTCCATTGAATAAGCATAACACAGTCAAGTAAGTAGCCAACAAATAATAATACAAAATGCACGAGGATACAAAGTTACAAGTAATATTATGGCATGACGTTACTCTGACCCCAATGAGGTGTTTGATAAATATGGGTCTTGATTGAGTATCATCGATCCCTTTCATCTCCAATAGACTTTACATCTTTTATGGACATAAATAACATCTGGAATTTAAAACTCTCTTCATGCCGCATGCCTTTCTACCTCCTATCTCTCCCTCTGTATTGTATAATAAGTAGTAGTTGCTACATGAAAAATACTATTAAAATAATAATGTATTCGGATTATTTATTTTATTTATAATGTTCAATTCCTAATAATAAAGTTGAGTGCACACTTGGGTGTGCAATCAATAAAAATATTTTTAAGACTTTGTTAAAGTTAAAAAATTATTTCATGCAGTCAAAAGACACCATCATCATCTCCTAACAACAACATTTTATAAAGTGTGGATCTTTACAAGATCTAAATATTTTATATCTTCACTTACTCAACTGTTCACTGTGTTCCAACTTCCAACACAATAAATACACACCACCACTGGATGAAACTCATATTCAATCAAATGCACAAAGATTATTATTATTACATGGTAGGAATTGAGGATTTATTAAAATCTCTACTAGTAGTAAAATGTTATAATGATTAAACAGTGTGATACTTGATATGTATTGATGACCAAGAGGGATTCCGATTTAAGAAATGAACATGAGATATTGGTAATAATAATATTATTACATTAACTGCATTTCACCCGAAGTACCTGCCTATTGAGTCTGCTTGGGCTGACATAAACACTACCAGGAGTATAATAAGGTCCATGTCAAACATAGCAGTAGTGGGTACCAAGTTGTTGTGCAATAACAGTACACAGGTAAGATGATGATGATGAAGATGATGAGGAAATTAATCTTTGATGTGAGCTACCAGACCACATTTATCACTTGTCATAGTTTTTGCCCCGATTTTTTCTATCTTCAAGTTAGAACCAAGCGAAAGCAAATCAAACCAACTTTCATCAATATAATTATGAGTTTTGACAGTTCCATAATGCAGACCATAGCGAACCTGAATTAATTTAATGATACCTCCTCTTCATCAGCTCACAGTTCTTTACAGTTCACGGCATTCACTTTGTCTAGCATAAGATACAGACAATACAGAGTATTCTTTCCTTAAGGATTATTCTCATTCTGATTCCCGTTCAACACAATATTTGCACCAGTCATCATCATCAGCATCATCATATCACACAAAGTAATATTGACCACAGGTAAAAAACCCTTTTGAGATGAAGATTCAGATGAGGATGAGACTATGGATTGAAATCAATAGGGCTTTTGCTTATACGACCTGTCCTTCTACCACTAACTCTTTCTCTGGAGGCATTTGCTATCTCTATTCTCATCTTCAGTCACCTCTAGAAGGTATTCATTCTATTTATTTTTGGTATTGATCTGTGATGTATTTGTTGAGTTTGAATTTAGCAATCAGAGACTGCTTAACTCAACCATTTTGCATACTATAATTGGTTTCATATTATTTGCTATACATTGTTAGACATGTTAGGTTATTCATAGTTAATTAGTTTTCAGTTGCATTAAAAATAAACACTATTTTGCCAAAAGGGAGTTGCTTGAACTTTAATATAATATATGAACGATAAAGTATTATTGCAACTTATACTGAAAAGTCCCTAAAGCCTGTGGTTATCAACCTGCCCCCAAAAACTACCTTGTATTTCTTAAACCACATACATTCTTGTAAAGATCTTTTTATAATTTTGCTAACCCGAATCATCCCCAAAATAAAACATAAAATCTCCTCAACTTTTAAAAAGCTTTGAAAAAACATCCACCCTCATCTTATTTCCACTTGGGAAAACCAAAAAAAAACCAATTGGTCAGTAAATTGAAGGAACTTAACAAATAAAAACAAGCATTGAATCGTGAACACTCAGAGAAAAACAACCCACAAGTAAATTTTTCATTTAAAGTATAATAAATCTTATTTGCATTGTCTTGGCACTAGTAGTGGGTGTGTTTCCGCACATCAGTTAAAATCAGCGAAATGAGTGTGAAATTAGCTTTATGAAACAGATTCTTAAAAAAACACACAATAGAAAAAGCGGAAAAGATCTTTTTAACACATAAGTTAAAAATGTTATAAAATACTATTTTTAAAGAAAACTCCTAAGAAAACTTTTTCTCCTCTCTCGACTTGTTTCAATTCAAGGATGACATGAAGAATAGTTCTCTAGCCTATTACATAGTAAGAAGCTGGTGGTGGTCGTGGTCGTCTTTTTACTTTGACTGACAACACAAATTCTTCTTTCTTTTAAGATTTCTATAAACCTTTTATAGCATTTTCCACTTGAGATTATACACCTCTTACTCTGTAGTAGGTGTCTTTTCAGGTTGAGTGCACCAGAGCACTTCTTCCTACATCAAATATTGTTTCTTTGCACGATTTATTATTCCAAGCACTTTTTCCATTCTATATTCTTTTAAAAAAAACTTTACACTACCCATTTAAAAAATACAATTGTTCAGTTACTTGTTGACAATTTGAGCTCGGATTAATAGTTTATTGAAGCAAACCAAACTACTTGGGAGGATTAGGACTATCTTCTTATCCCTTGTTATTATTTCCTCTTTATCTATTAAAAATTCTTATAGTAGAGTATGGGTAATACTTGCAACTGCTACTATTGGAAAGGTAATGGGTTGTAAAAGTAGATGAAGATCATTATATGATGGACTTCTCACGTCTATAAATAAACGACAGACAGATGATGGAACACTTCGTGCAAAATCATCATGCTTTTCCAATTAACGTAGATTTACATACTTTTCCCATAAGCAATCTTGACCTGTTATTTTATAAAACTAAAAATAATCATTCTTATCATTATGATCATTATAATCAAACCTGTGATAAGAATGATGAAATTATGATGAAAAGCTTTGATTGCATATTGTATATCAAAGATACATTATGTAGCCTTAAGCTAAGGGTTGACTTGAGATTACCATTTTGTTCAATTTAATAGTAGAAATCATACATGAGCTAGATTGATTAAATTTTAATTAATGGAAAATAATAGGAGATTTTAAAATTAGTAAATTAGCAGGGATGGACAGGTGGAACAAATTCTTTTAGCTAAAATCTTAGCTGAATATGAAAGGTAGTGTTGGATTAGGTATGACGTGTAGCTTCAGGCTTGAGTTATTGTAAAACTGTGTCTAGCTGAAGTAACAGTAAGTGTGGAAAAAGGCCTCAGTTGTTAAAAACCAATGGGGTTTCTGTACCATAGTTGTAGGTTCTACTTCCAACCCTTTATATAACCCTTATGTCAGTTCTTCTCTGTTGTCAGTATGTTTTTATTGCTTGCTGAGATGACCTAAGGTTTCTAAAAATAACTAAGTAAGTCCAGTTGCACCATTATAGAAATCATCAGTATAACAACAGGATTTGCAATATGAGTCCAATCGATTATTTTTAACCATTCCAAACAAAAAAAAATAAAATAAAATGGACGAATTAAATTAAAAATAAAATAAAATAATTAATTGTAAAGTCATAATACTGAATTTTAAAGCCTTAATCTACCACTGTCAAAAGTAAAATTAGACTACTAAAAAGATTATACTTTCTGCTATTATAAATTTGTTACCTTCATCATTCGATTTTATTGATAATTTGATTCAATTCAAGAATTATTTTCATCTGAATCACTAATAATAGGTAAGAACAATTAAGACAAACTTCCCCAAGTAATTTTTAAAACTACAAAAACATCAAAGAAATATTTGAAATGTGTAAGTAAGTATACATTATGCCAATGAAATTAAGCAGTTACGCATCAGCTCAAAACTCAGAATAAAATAATAAAAATAAGTAAAGCAAATAATAAAACCATGCTACTTAAGTCAAACAAAAAGTTCACATGATATATTTTGCTTGACACGAGAATATTATGTTTTTACGGATTATTAAGTTGTTACCGTCCAAAAGCATAATGAACTGTGCAAGACCACACCACACGATCCTCGATTCCATGAAACACTCAAAGGAAATTGGGGAGTTTTTTACGATCATTCGCATTTCTCTTAAAAGCTATACAACACGTAAGCTTCACCTTTACTTCAAAAGTGCTTTTTAAAAAAGAAATTAGCTTCTTTAACGTATTCACCATAATTGCTTGAATACTTTTATTATTTAATTTACAACCATTTTAAAACGCTTGAGTTAAATCTAAATAACTTTACCAAAGGCCTTAACTTACTCATGAAGAGCGTGTACAGTATCAAAAATTTGAATTTGAGGATTATTAATAGGAATTTGACAGGTTTTAATGTAGATTGTGAAGCAAAAAGTGTATGAGATTTTCCCTCTGTAGTGATTATGATATGAAATGTAATAGGATGATGATGGGAGTGGCAGATATGGTAAATTTCACTGCTGGAAGCCGACTAAGACAAATGGGGTATAAGTAACCCCTTTTCCATATTTCCCATAAGTTTTAAAAGAAGATAAACGGCGACAAGCACGTCGTCTCACTTATTTAAAGGCCAAAGCCCAAGCTTTCTTTACTAAATGACCTGTGTAAGTCACTCCACCACCTTAAAAAAATCTTCAACACCTTTTACTATCTTAACTAAAATCAGCGACTGATCTCATCATATTACCAAAAAATTTGTTACAGTCTACAAGGTTATCGTTGAGCAGATGAGAACATGATCTTTTTATGAGAACCCCCAATGGTTATATCTTTATCTTTGGTGATAAGAAGATACATTGTGTCAATCTCAATATCGATGAAGCCATCTAATTCTTATCTGGACAGGAAACCCCTACCTGGTTATTTACTTTGGACTCTGAGTCATTTGGTGATGTAGAAAGTTTAGAACCATTTCAGAAATTAAAAGCAGTTATAAATTATACTTTTGAAATGAGTTCATTTTGTCGTATTAAGGTTTAAAATCTTAACTTCGTATCATCTTTATGTTCACAATTCGTTGGGTAGATCAACTTTCAAGTTTTTTACACATTATGTCTGATTTCTTAGCTTATGAAACTTATGATTTATAAAATAATTTTTAAATTGCTATTTTATATAACAAATGTCAAAAATCTAAAGAAATCCAACAGGGAAATCAGACAGCTTGTAAAATATAGCTCATTTTTACAGTTTGCATATTTCTCAACCCATCTAGACACGTTTGGGTTGTTTGTAAAACACCACTAAGAAAATATATGTCACACATCAACATCATCATCATAATCACGTCATCAAATGAAACGGTTAGAAACCCTTTGAGAAACATATATTACATCATTTCGTATTCATAGCAATGTTTAACACGTCAACCCCAAAGCAATTTCAATATTGACGTATCATTCCAGTATGCACAATAAGGTACCCAGGTCATGTAGAAGTCATTTCATTTTCCAATCGGGGTTTACTTCTGTGTTACTTCACTCTAAAGCTAGAATATTCAACACATTCTAAAGGGATATAATAATATTATGACATTCTCATATCTTTTTCCCATGTCATATTCTGCATGAATAACGCTTTGCATAATAAATGTACTTGGCAGCTTAAAACGCTCAAATGTGTCATTCATTATTATTTACATAGCATACAACCCTCATAATTTTTATTTTCATACTCTGGAATTTTATAAATACATAAAAAATCAAATATATATGTCAATTCTCAAACCAGACTCAGAAAAACTTGTACAAAAACAAAGAAACTAAAAACAAATGTCACCGGTTTCTTCTTAGCTAAATGTTTTTTTTTTTAAACCTAAAGATTTATACCCAACCCAGTCTTTACTTGCTTTCTCAATCAAAAAGCTTAACATACCTGAGTGATGAGAGATGATTACAATGCCTTTACCCAAATTAGTAAACATTCTGAAAGAAAGATCCTCTTTCAAGTATTTACTAATTTTCCAAAGAATGTTGTATAAAAGTTGTACATAATAGGAGAACCTAGTCTCTATGATTGGTTTCAAATGATTCAAGACAATCCAATGGATTAATCAATATAAAATGAAAATATTTCCCACAATCATTTTTCACATTGTTAGACTAAGACAATCAGAGGGTGAGCTAAGGTGATTGATCAAAGAACGACTATTTTCTGTAATTTGTCTAGTCTAAACTACTTCATAATAACTGGTCAAAACCAACTCAAGTTCAAGATTCAATAGGCAAGGGTATGCAAGTTAGTCAGTAGTCAGTCACCACTACACCCTAACCACCACAGCTTTTATGTAATAGTCGTCTTATAGCATCAAAAAATCTTTACACACTCTTCATTCTCCGGTTTAGCACCCCAGTCTACCTTTAATATTCTTAGTTGGGGTTCCTTTTAGACTAAAAAATTTATAATCTATTTGCTTGTAAAACAAATAGCTTATTATAATAAATATTACTACTATTGAATCTCATTCGAAAACCACGATAAAAAACGGATGATGATGCCAGTGACGATGAAATTTAAAAATAAAGATAAAAATACTCTTAATCATCACAATGAGAGGGTTGAACTTTGCGAAAAAGTTTTTTTTTTCTTGCAAAAAATCTTAAAGATTAAATACGCGTAGCTTAAGTTAAAGAAGATAATACTTTTACATGCATATTTTTGTACATTAAGAAGATGAGTAGACAACCAGACTGAAATTTTTCTGGAGATCTAGAAAAGAAGTTGGATAGGCGACTGAGATAATTTAATGATGATGATGCTCCTGATGATGATGATGATCAAAGGGTTAATGTTAATAGTTACTACTGGCCTGGGCTGCCTAACCTGGCTAAAAAAGCCCAAAAGGATTCATAAAAGCAGGTGAGATAAAGGTAAAGGTGGATGGATGATGGGCGGGTCACAATAAGTTCGGAGAAGCACACCTCTTTTGTGAAAGTTGACGAGTCAAATTGCCTTTTGTTGAGGATGGGCAACCAATGGATGGAGGTAACTCGACTGGGCTTTTTTGCCACTTTCATCAAGCAGACACACTCACAATTTACTATGAACGAATGAACTAGCTAACCACTACTACTGACTAGATCTTATTAGGTGTGTGTGGGTACAGAGGAAAGATTATGTTCCTTTTTTACCTGCCTGCCTATGCTGACTTTACATTGTACAGGTAAGTCTTAAAGTTAAGAGCTAAAGGGTTGATATCTCTCTCTCTCTCTTGATGTTTTTTAATGCTGGTAAGGATTGGATTTAGAGAGGCGCAGGTGGTGGCATTCGTTTTAACTTACACAGTTCACTAAACATCATTTAATGCAAGTGAATGTTACCTATTCAATTGACTCACTCATTTCCTCTCATCCTCACCTGAGCTAAACTCAAAAGCTAAAAACTCGCACAACCTTCTTATTCTTTTTGGTTGATATTATTATTATTATTATTCGGTGGTTTGAGTTGACTCTGTATCTCTCATGGTACTAACTAGTGTACGAGACTGCTACCACTTACCTGTCCTACCTGCTTGGTCTAGCACCTCAAATTTTAATTTCCAGTGTAATCAGATAGGGTTTTTATTCAATAGTTCTTATTTCTCTCCTATTCCCATCATATAGTTGGAGAGTGTGATAGTGTTATTATTATTCTCTGGAAACATTACCCAAGTTACCCTCGTACTACTACTGGGACTACTAGACCAAACTTCTACAACTACATTGCATACAATCGGTCACCCACCTATTAAACAGCAAGTATCTACTTTTATCGTCACAGATCTAATTGATGTCTTGTACCGGTGTGACCATCACCTTGGGGAGATAGCAGCTCACAGTGAATTAGTTCTTTAAAGGTGAAACAGTAGTAATAGAGAGACTGAGAGATTGTGTACTTAAGTTTTTAAATTTTTGGAGAATTTCTCAAGTAATTTTGAAATTGTTTGTAAAGTAATTGCTAAGGGTGGTTTTCTTTAATAGAAATTACTGGTGAGATTGATACATGAAAAGAATTGCCGGTGCGGTTTTAAAAATTTTAAAGGTTTATATTACGGTGAGAGAATTTAAGTGACAATAATAGATAATTGTTTGTAAACTTTATATGTCTTAAAATATCATAATAAGGATTCTGGTGAAAGCAAGTTTATTCAAGTTTTAACAAACGTTGGGAAAACATTTAGAGTTGTAAAGCTCTTATTCATGTAAATCCCATAGAAGTTATTAAAATCGTGTTGAGTAATTATTATTTTCAAAGTACAGAAAAAAATCATAATAATGAATCATAAAAGTGTAAAATTACTAATAAAACAGAAGCTGCAACAAAGTTGAAACAAATTATTTGATAATAATATTTGTTTTGTTTTCTCTGATTCGCGAACGCTAATGATTGTGGAAAATAACACAAGCCCAAGTAGGCTAGACATAAACCAAAAAAAGGGACATTTTTGGGATATGGAGTTTTCAGGACAACTTCCAGCCAATGCAACTCTTCCAACTTCAGCAGGTAATTTTTTTAAATTCATTTTATTTTTTAGAGTATTTGAAATCTAAGTAGATTCTTAAAGACTCACATGTCAAAAATGTCTCATGTTAATGTTTAAAAGCCATTAAAATCCATTTCAAGGGTTTTGAAAGTTTTAAAATTACATTTAAACCTTGTAAATAATTCAAATGAAAAAACTTTAATAATAAACCAATTTAAAATTGAATTTCAAAAATCTTTTCGAATTTGTTTAAGATCCATTGTATATCCAGTATAACATTTGTGATCGATCAATTTCCAACGCTATTACAGGGCTCATTTAACCCCTAATAAGATTTTGACAGGTAAAAAAAACCATGATATTTTAACGAGATTAATTTACTCTCGATACAAAAAAGTTCATGCAATACAACACCCCAAGTCTTGCGTCAGATTTCATTAAATTATTATTACGCTTAAAATACATGCATCATTAAATTAAAATTAAAAGGATCCACCTCGCCACGAATGACAAGCTACTGTAGTTACTATTATGCATTGCAATTTATTAATTGATGCCGACTTTGACACAGAAACACGGATTTATTACATGATGACAATTGACAACATTAATTTAAAGTGCAGTACATATTGACTTTCGTATAAACTTTTGTCATTAAAATTAACTACATTGAAATGAAATTGAATATGGAAATTGAAAGTTTGATTACACTTTTGCAATGCATTTCAATGAGAGTCAATGAATTTGATAGAATTGTGTCAAATACTTGCAAACATAATGCATTTAACAATTATCCCAGTAAAAATGTGTTTATTGAGTTTTCTCTCTAATTTAAACAAACTGTGTATGTGTGTGTGTGTTATTTTTTATGTTGTTAGAAGTAAGTATACAATTAATACTAAAAATGACCTTCCTTTGTAATATATCGGTGCGTTATGTTGTAATAAATAAATACTGTAAATTGGGATATATATTGTAGGTATAAAAGGATAAATTATTTTTGATAGCGGAAACAATTTTAAAGAGGAAAAGCTTACGATTAATCATAACAAAGTTTTCTTGTATTATTGGACACAGAAATTGATTTTACAATAATTGAATACTCGTTCAAAGTATCGTTACAAGATGATTATATGCTATTTTAAATTTTGATAGCATTTCATTAAAATGTAATATGCGGTTTCCAAAAATGTAAGAGTTAAATTGGAATATTATGTGAGAATAGAAATTTTTTCCATTTTTTATATACTGTTTTAGTTTTATATTGGTTTCTTTGATTTTACTGTTTTTCTTGCATCTTTATTTTTTCAAGTATTAATAGAACTTTTAGAACAGTGTGGAATGAACAAAAAAATATTAGTTTTATTTGGATATACTAGAAAATGACGAATAGTACTTATCTAGGCTGAATTTATATTATTTCTTTAATTTTAATAAATGATGTAGACTTAATGAGTTGAAAACAAACAGTGAAGAAAATGCTTAAACGTAAGTTAATTTTGAATTTTTTTATGTTCAGCACAGATATTAAGAAATGTGTTTTCAGGAAAACAAGAATTAAAGTTCGAAAAAACATTTATTAATGGTTTTATTTTTCCGGTTTTTGACTACTATAATCTAGAAATTTAGTTGTGGTTCATCTCAATTCTTCTTACAATCTCAAAAACAAATAATAATTGATTTTGTAATGGGAAGAAGAAACCATCTCTTTCTGCCATAGCAAATCGTTAACAATTAAATTAGATTTATTACAAAAACTTCTAAAAAAAGTAGTAAGGAAAACCATAGTTCATAACTCAAGTGGAACTTTCCTTTCGAAACAAGTACTAATCACTAATAAAAGTTAAATTTTTCAGGCATTGGACATTAGAAATTCATATTTTGAATAGTTTTCGTAATCCAAAATTACACAATTTTTAGATTACCAGTTCATTTTTATATTACACAAGTTTAATTGTTAGTACTTTAACCCTTTATAGCTTTAATGAAAATCGGTTGTTTCTTAGAATTCTAAATAAAATATTTTTTGATTAAAATATAAAGAAAAATCGTTTGCGAAGGTTTTGAGTAAAAATGTGTACGAACTACATTCCGTCTACAGATAAAGAATAAAAATTATAAATATGCGCTGTATTGACAAGGTGTATATCTTAGAAACTTATTAGAGTTTTAGTTTTGTCACTTTTTCTTCTTGGAAACTTTGTAAATCCTCAATGTTGTAATTTTAATTGATTAAATACATACAAAGATCCAGAGGCAAATATGGATGCATCTTCCAGAAGTAGTACACTTTTAGATTAATATAATGCAGTTTTAAAGAAACTTTAATTAGTGTACGATTGATAATACCAATACCCTGTACTATTTAACGTTTAAATAGTTTATCATGTTTAGTCAGCTATTGCTCAATAGTTTTTTTTACAGTAAGGGTCAGTGGTAGCAAAAAATATGAAAAGGATTATTCCACCATTTCCAGTAATTTTGGTTACATACGAAGAAAAAAAATGATATTAATAAAGATGTAGAGTTTATAGCTTATTTACAACTAGCGTGTTAGACAATGACTCAAACTAAAATAAAATGTAAAGAAATAAGGTAAAAATATAATTTGGATTGTTTCGATGCGTGAGTTCTTTTTGCAGTTTTCTGCAAACATGGTCCTCCAACTCAAAAGAAAAACCGACGTGTCGAGTACATTTTGTAGAAATAATACAATTGTAAGGCGGCCGCATATTACACTTGTTAGTGGTTGCAACGTACTTCCGGTTGTTTAAGCACTGTATAATTTTCCAATTGAAACCATACTCAAGCACAATTTCTTAATCAAAATAATGAGATAGAGTAAACTCCTGGAGTTTGCAATGATATAATATAAAATTTTCATAAAAATTCAACTTTCCCATATTATTATCATATCTTTGGAGTTGTAATAATATTATGCCTTTTATTTTACTAAAAAAAACAGTAACACGTTTGAGTGCAAATTCTAACAACGTATGCTACCAATTTTACTTAATATTTTCACGGATTAAGTATTTAACTTGGTGGTCGTAATAAATGTAAGTAGAATAAAACAATGCGTATTATCAAAGTCATCTGGGTATGTCGTCAAGAGTATTAAAATTAACTATTTAATAAATACTTTTATTATAACACCAAATTAATTAAAGTTAGTAAAACCAAGTTCAACATCCCTGATGCATACTGAGTAGTAATCCATTATTCTCAAATGTGAATATCCCCCTTGAGAAAAATGTGCAAACAATACAAACGACTGACAAACAAATGAAATAAAATGGCTGCGTGCTGAAAATATTTAAATATCCAGTGTGCTTTATTATAACCCCTAGTAATCTATAATTTTACGAAGGAGAGAAAATTGCAGCGAGCAAATAAAAAACCCAGAGCTTAGAAAAATGATCGATTAATCTTAAACAAAAATACACAACATGAGTATAAAATTGTACAAATGTTTCCCCTACCTGTATTATTATGCTTAACACCGAATTCGGGGATGTAATAATTAATTGAGATCATACAGCTAACTAATTTTCCAACGATATAAAAAGCCATTATGATTATAGTAAATAATAAATTAAAAAGCCTAGTTAGTACGAATTACTTATTTAATCCTTGTTTAAACCTATAATTTATATACATATGATATTTTTCAGGTCCAATGACAGCCCACCAACTGCGTGACCTGTACGTGGCCAGCTCAGGAGGAGGTGGGACAGACGGTGGAGCAACACCGGGTAATCCGTCATTTGGGCCCACTCCAGGCTCTCATCTAGCTACATCCAGACTGCTAGATTTGTCACCTGTTGCACCCCTCCGATACGGCATTCGGCCTTATGATCCGTTACAAATGCTCCAACAACAAGGTGCTGTCTCTAAATTATTAGGTAAGAAACCATCCATTACACTATTCCAATTACGGAGATACACACTCAGATACCAAAAGGAATACTAAAGCTCCTCGTTCCAAGTGTTTACCTACCCCTATTTACACATTCAAAGAGGAGGGAACACATTCAATACCATTTTTTATACCGTTTTACAATTTGCAATTTAATCCATATGTAATAGACACATTTGCATGCGATTTATTACCCAAGTATCAAAATAACTGTTATCAATTCTTTTCAATTACATGGTAGAAACTTCTTCAAATTTATGTTGTAAAAAATAAGAGCAAATAAAATTATAGAGTTCTATATACTCTTAAAAACTGTTAGCCAAAATAAGAGCAAAAAAAATAATGAACAAATACTCTTTAAGGGAACTTCATTCTAAAGTCTACTCACTCAATATAATATATAGTCAAGTTGTACAATTAAAAGCGCCAGACTAGTCGTAATGCTTTGACAAGGATGACAAGTTCAGGTCAGGTTTGTTTTAACATTTTACTCTCCCTGGTTGATAGTAGATTCTTGTCAAAAATATACACACCGAAGGCATTGCATGATGATGATGATACCTTAAGTGTTTAATTTCATAGAGAATATAGATGAAAGTCAAAGTCACACTGTCAACCTGTAATAATAATATGTAAGTAAGGGACTCTCATATCTATATTTGTTTGTGTTCTAAATACACACAAGAAGTGTACATGTGGCGGTAATTCTTCTAGGTAACACTAGCTCAGACATAATGGTCATTAATAGCTTCGTACCTGAGAGTGACTTAAAGGTCTGTGAGAGAATGAACTATGGGACGAGTTAAGATCTCTTCAAGTGTGTAGCGTCGAGTCACTTAAGTCATTTGGTTTTTTATAAATATAATATTATAGCTTTGTTTTTTTTTACCATCGGAAGCAAGAGACTCTTGGTAAGAACTATCGTGGAGAGGATTTTTTTTAAATATTCTTTTTGTTGATGACGACGAGACACTGACTCCAATGCTTGGTTTGAGTTGACTTGTTTTTAAAAAGACGGGGACCGATAATGCAACAAGCGTGATGTTAAGTTTTGAATGTAAAAAACAAAGTGTATTAATGAAAAGAGAGCAACCACAGGGTTGAAAATGGTCTGATTCAATCGAAATGACAATTAGGCTCATCAAGTGCTTCCCTTTACAAGAGATTGCTTTTTCTTTAATTTGAGATAGTTTCAGAGTGGTAACTTTTATGTGTATGATTGATAGAGGAGAATTCATTTACACGCATTTAACATTATTATGCTTAACTCCAGCTTTTGAACTGTAAATGTGACGGTGATGTGGTGACATGTATGATGTTCAGGTATATTGTGTGTTATACTCTGTCAAATGGAATAATGCTATATTGTTACTTCATGAGTTTTAGAAAATTATAAAGTTTGAATTATTAGTTTAATTTTTTTTTTGAAAATTTAAATTTTTGAGTAGTTTTATGCTAATGCCACGGCCATACCGGTAAGAATCATTTGAAATAACAAAGCTTTTTTTTACAATTGCATTTTTCTAAATAATAAGCATTTTTTAAAGGAATTTCTTACAAAGAATTAAATGTCGATGAATTTAGCTAAAGGACCTTTTGGGACGCATAATTAAAATGGTTTCTTTTAACACTTATACAACTTTTCAAGTACAAGGAGAAAATTTATCAATTTTGAAAAATGCAATGCCTTATTTATTAGCAAAATGTAAAAAAATAAATTTGCTTAAATTAAGAAAGGATGTGCATATCATGTTCACGTAGATATCAAGTCGTAGCTACCTATCAAAGAATTTAATATCCATCACAATCACATCAGAACGGTCAATCGATTTTTCCTCCGTCATTCGTGTCTATCATCATTTCATTGCGTCTTGCTTCTTAAGAAGATATGTAGCGTTGTTAGATTTCTTACGTCAAGGAATAAAAATGAGACAAAAAATAATCACATTTTTTTGTGCTTTGAAAACCCTGTTAATCAGTGTCTACTCACCCTCAGTGGTAATCAATCAATTACTTCAATCTCATTTCAAATTAAAGTCTCATTGGCTTAAGCTTACGATTCTGCTTTGAATAACATTATTCATTCGTCTAAATCCTCTATAATATAACTTCAAACCTTGGGGTTTTCTGAGCTTCCCTCAGGGGCTTTTACTTTTCAGCCGGCTTGGCCATAATAGTCAGTCTTACCTTTCAACGCCACAATTTTACGTGAGGATGAGGCACATGAAGATAATGAATTCTGACGAGACCAATAATTCAAGATTAGAAAAACTATGGAATTAAAATTGAATAAGTGGTTGAGGTTGAGGACGATGATGTTCAAGATGATGAGGAAATAGTTTATATAGCAGTAGTAATAATGATAAATAATAAGATAAAAAATATTATTGTAATGGAATGCTCAAAAACTAAAATGATTTTAAAATAAAATGGGACAAAATTCAAGGGTTAATTTGAATTAAATTGCTATTTTTAAGGTAGCTGAATTTTAAACTTATTTTTAAGGTATTATTACAGCACAGCATGTTTTTTCATAGGATTTTATTTTTCTTTTTTGGGGGGCTTATTACTTTAATAAATGGAAATGTCCTTCAATAAATAACGCTTTATAAATTTATATGTTACATATAAAACTAGTGTAAGTTTAAAAACTAGACGTTTTTTTTTACTTTCTTCCCGACTCACGCGTAAAACTTTCTCAAGGAGATCTTTTACATTATAAAATGATTTTGCAAGAAATGGCTCTCTTATCTTGTAGACTACTAATTAATTAAAATTTATAAAAAATCTTTCAACCCAAAGAAATTTTCCATTTTTCTGCCAATTTAATATCCCTTTGAGAGATGAAAGTAATTTATTAAAAGTAGTTAATAACTCTGTTGTGAAAAGGGAATGTCATTAAAGTACAAATTTCTCGTTAATAGCTAAAAGTTATAAAAGCTCATCTGCCTTTCCTATATGATGATGTGATGAGCTGTAATCCTAATGGGTGCAGACAAATATCCATCTACCTCCCTGCATGGTCTGGGACTTGTTAACTTGAAGAAGTTGTATTTCTTTGTTCATTCGTAATCTGACAGTTGTGTTGTGTCCCGATGCGAAGTAAATTGAACAAATTCACGTAGTTGTAAAATGCTAAGAGAACCGGTTTTATCACTCTCTTTTCTTCATCCCCTCTTCTTCAAAATCATAATCGTCGAACTTTTACGTAAAAAAGACATTGTCAGGTTGTAAATGTGGACCAAGATAAGAATTTTGCACACTAAAGAGCACCTCTCTGCCCATCCCATGTAATACAGAGTTTTTACTTAGTCGGCTCATATAAATATATATGTACATATTATACATAGTGTGTTTTTAAAATTTGTACAAAATTAGTAAGTAATTGGCCACTTCAACTCTCACAGAACAACTTTTCAGTAAAACTGTAAAACAAACATAAAATCAAGGGAGTTTAACTTTTTAAACTTGAAAACCAAAATCTTTTTACTCGTTTCATGTCATAGCACACAAATTACCTTTCTTTTTAGGAGGAAAGACAAACCCTGTAATTATACTCAAAGATTTCATTCCCTTCCTCCAGTGAGTGTTTGTGTGTGTGACATCGATGTGATATCACCTCGACCTCAGAAACCACCACCACTGCCAACCACCACTACTATAAGCCATAAGCACCTTTTAACAGTAACTAAATATCCCAATAATCCCCTTACATTTCAACCCCATTCACTTACCAATACTTCTTTCTTATTATTACCCGAATAATTCAAGTTATCTTCAGTAAAAATGGGCGTTTTAATACCCATCTCACTAAAACTTTTTAAACTCTTTGTGCACATCCTGAACCTTTACCTACAGATTATGTTATTACCTTTCATACAAAGTTTTTACTAACTTTTTGCATCTTTTCTTTTTGTATATAATATCATTGCAAAAATTGAACTCATTGAGCCTGTTCATTTCACCTTTAAAAAAACTTCTAATGCTCTCCCCTTGTTCTAAAGACCTAACTGGATGGGTTAAATGTTGCAAAAATAATAATAAGCACTTAGGAGAACGTACGTCTCATTAAATTCTAGCCAAAGATGATAACTTTCAGAAAAGACCGACTAGACTAGTATGAAATGCATGTGAGGATGATGATGATGTCGCTATACAATTAGTGTCGACGATTGTCCTATAAAAAGCGGTTGTGATTACCCAGGCAAGTAAAGGTGAAGTTTCACAAAAAAATAATCTTACTTATGGTTTGGGCTCCCACACTAGCATTTAATAAGCAACAAAAGATCTGATTGGAGGCCTAATTAGACCCCTCCAACATAAGGAATTATTATGTATTATCCATAGGAAAATGCAAACTATCAGGTTCTATAATAAATACAATTCATATCTTCAGTGCATAATCTAGAACAATATTGCGTGCACTAAATAAACGTTAATTTGCTTACATCTTCACCTAACCTCTGTGAGTCTGATCTGATGATGATGATGAGTAGTGGTGTTTTTCTTAACCAGAGGTTGAGGAATAATAATATCACATGAGGTAAAATCAGTGGTGCATTTTTATCTTACACAGACTTGATAATAATAGTATAAGGTAAACAAACAAAAGGAATCTGAATTATCTCTTTTATCTTTCTATGTTTTCTTGCTGGCTAAATAACAATACTAAGGTAGTAGTAGACATTACTACCATTAACTTAAAATCCTTCAGAAGAAGATCGGGTTTTTCTTTTTAATCTGGATTTAGTGACTTGACTCTAATATTTAATTCAGCCATCAAACCATCATCAAAAATATAAAATCCATTTCTTTCCTTTTAGTTTTGTATATTATTATAAAAGCAAGCCATTAGATAATAGGAAGATAAATAAATGATGCAAAGTTTAATGAAGCCATCAAAAAGTATCAGTATAGCATGTAGAAATAAGGAAAAAAATCACCATTCTCATCATCATCATCGTTAAGAGTTTATCCAATATTATTCTTCAATTTTTAAATTGTAATATTATTATTGATATGATATTTAACATAGTAGTAGGAGTTTATATATTAGTAGTATTGTTCCTGTATCTCCATATAGTTTATACGATGATAGTTGATTACATTAAAGCATTTCTCTCTTAGATTTCCACAATGGATGAAAAAGGTAGTTAATAAATACTTGGTTAGTTATCATCAAGAGTAAATTATCAAATGATATCTATTATGAAGCAGCATTAGGAGACATTATTATCTGCACAAGTGGCCGCTATAACATTGATGATGAGAACTGCTTTTACTATTCAAGAGTCAAAATTCAATATGTGTATAAGTAAATTCAAAAGGAAAAAGTCTTATTTCGTTTATGTTATTATTATTTTCTGTATAGAAGTAACTAGTGTTAATTCAAAAAGTCAATACATTACAGAGTTACCTTTGATATTTGTATATGTGCATCTATATAATATTATATAAACTAAAGATTACTATGCTGTTGTGCTGGGCTATCCCAAAAAATAAGACAAAAGTGGAAGTGTTTCAAGGGATTTTTATACCACGATCATAAAATACAGTTTTTTTCTGTCCCTTTGTCATGTTATTCATGCGAAATAAAGATATCCACTCGTTTGTTATTCTTATGAGCATCCATGAAGAAGTAAAAAGTAACCATTACCAGTATTAATACCAGGACATAGATACGTACACTTATAGGAAATATTAATACATTCATGACAGAGAGTTCTGTGTCCTATTATCGTATCGTACCCCTTTTATGTTCAACTTCGAGTTTTAGGTAAAGGCTCAACGATTTATTGCTTGATTTGAGCGCAGCCAAGATAGCTTTTAATTGATAAGCTAAAAGTTTTAGCCATAAAATTCCAGTCTGACTCAATCGTTGGTAAGCTGTTTGCTTACTTACACTTTAATAAGTCGATCTCTTTCTCGTACTAAAGTGTAAGGACATAGCGCTTTGGTTAATAAACACATTACATATAAAAGTGGAACTTCAAAAGCACACCACGGATGATTTGGGACAAGTTATAAAATATCACCAATTCACACTTACCTTCTTCTTTATATATCCTATATTATGATATTACTTAAGAAAATTCAGGTTCTTAGGGTTCAGTTAAGCTTTTAGGTAGACCTGTTCGATGCTCATTTCGATCTCTTTTTATGTTTATTTCCCGGACGGAACCTTTACAACTTTACTTAAATTAAACAATGAAGACATAAAGACATTATAGATTTTCCAACTGTCATGAATCCTCTAAATATCCAACACACAAACACTAAACACCGTCGTCGTCGTCACCTTGTCACCTTCTCCAAAAGTAATCATAAGCAAGGGTAGAGAGTAGAAAGGAATTAAGTGATGATGTTATATATATGCTAGTGACCACGAGTTACGACTTTGAACAAGTACCTTTGACTAAAAGACATAAGGAATATAATATGCAATCCACTTTCTGGAAACGAGTTGTTACGTTAAAGTAATAAATAATTGTATCTCTCAATGTACCTAGTAATTTATAGCATGAACATTGAGCAATTTATGTGCACTCTTCAATTGATTTTGCATTTAGATTCATCCGACGACAAAGTTTATGTCAGTTTTTCTTTTAAGAAAAACATTGAAATACTTTTTCATTTAGTGTCATTATTACCATCGGGTATCATCATCACCCAATCCCATTCTAAAGATAAGTAATAATTTATTTTCTTACTCGATTAAAACACCCCGTCTTCAATACGCCATCATCACTAAACTTCTTGTGGTAATCCATTTCAATTCAGATTATTAATGTATCCTCAATGCAAAAAAAAATAGTTTAAAAAAACTTCTATTTCAAACTTAAGAATATTATTTAGAACTGACTTTATTTCATAAAACATATATGATGAATGCACATAAGGGATAAGGTTTATCTGTTTGCTTGCTTTGCTACTACTGTTGAATGCCCTAATTGATCCTAACTAATTTTCAATCACTCCTTTTGCATGTATATCTTTAGAAAAAAGGTTTATTTCATAGATTAGGTCTAAACAGAAATTCACTGATGAACAGATTTGAACTAAGCAAATAGCACAAGCTAAAAAGACACAGTATTTAAAACTTTTTATACCTGTCGTGTCATACAATCTTAGAAGGGGTTGATAAAGAGGCGGAAAGCAATGATAAAATATGCTTCGTCCGTCCGGTACCGTATGGACCGTGTGTGGTATAAATTATTTATTAAATATTAGTAATTAATTTAATTCAGAATGCTTATTCATCCCCAGTAGTGTCTAATATCTTGTGGTTGGTGTGTTCCCTTTTGAATGAATAGAGGTGACATTCTTCTTCATGACATGACAGCCATTCACACATGAATGGACATCTATGCGGTGGTCGCTTGTTGAAAGATCGGACATAAATAATCATTTGTCACGCAGTTACATTCATTTCGTTTCAATCAAGACATTTTTTTAATAAATATTTTTTTGGTTAACTCTTTTCTGTAGCGTAAGTTTGATTTGAATCCATTGGCTATGATGGAGTACAAAAATGGACGTAATATTAGTCTATATAGGATTATGTGAATGTTATGTTCTCGTATTATTTTATATCCTGATATGTTTTTTATACAGTAATTTGCTGTTGTTTTTTAACAGTATTCTTTCATAATTTATTCAAGGATCCCTCAGACCACCTGGAATTATCGGAGGGAGTAAGCCAAAAGTAGCCACACCGACTGTTGTTGCAAAAATAGAGCAGTATAAACGAGAAAACCCTACCATATTTGCTTGGGAAATTCGTGAACGTCTAATTTCTGAAGGTAAGTTTGTATAAAATGCAATTTTATTTGTTATAGCAAAGGTAACGTTGCGTTGCGTGGTAAGGTTACGTTGAAGCCTAATGATAATATATAGGTACATATAATGCATTAAGATATGGTGACAATAATTGATGAGCCTAGTACGTGCTTTTATTTACTAAATGATAATTAACACATCACACAATCACGTCCTTACCCAATTACAGTTTAGCAAAGAACTTTGCCGATTTAATTATTTTGAGCGATATACTCGAAGGAACATAATCTGTATTCTTAATTCGTACAGAACTGAATAAATTTAGTCTTTAAATTAATAAATTTACTTTTAATGTTTAAACACACATTATGGAAAGAGTACATATATACGCCTAACAAGATTCTGTACAAGTAAATATCAAATTATTTATTGCATAATTTCTAAAGGATTTTTACCTTTTATATAATCTCTGTAAGTATATTTTAAGGTGAAGATGTACTTTTTTTAACAGAAGCTTCATTTACTTAATACATTTATAAAGTACAATATTCTTAAGTATATATAGTTAACCTTCAGGGCCACAAAACTATGTTTTGTTTTAATACTTTGAACAAAACAAGGTTGAGTTTGAAGGGGACGACTGATAATTATCTTGACAATAACTACTCCCAGGTGACGGAAGTGTACTCAAAAGTGCACAGTAATTTAGAACCGGTCCTTTATCTTATTATGAGTTTTTCAACATTTTCATAATTTCAGTCCTTTTTTGTACTCCAATGTCTTTCTGAATTACTGCTGCTGGAGTCCTTTCTTACATTTTCTGCTGAATATTCCCCTTATACAGTATCTGGCTTAATATTGCATCCACCATTATGAAATTCAAATTCCATTTAAACCTCAAGGAATCCTTTGAGATCTTTCTAACATATTCTCATTTGACCTTATGACATTTACTCATACTTTTTTAAATAAAAAAGTCATATTATGTACAAGTGATTAACAGCCGTTATGAAATTTATGAGATCTTTTTAATGCCATTATCTTCCTTAAAGCCAATTTCAATCCAGAGTTCACAGCTCTAAAAACATAGTGGAACATTCAGTAAACTAAACCTTTATCGATCAATAGCCAATCCCAATTACGATTCCTTTTTTATGATTAACTAAATAAATGATAAAGTTACTCACGTATCGACCGGTTTGATTAGTTTTATTGCAAGAAACTTAATGAAAGGAGAAAGCATCTTTTGATCTTGATTCCGATCTAATGCACATACTACAAACCTATAGAAAAAGATACACACTATTACTACTACTACCAGTAGTATCATCATCATCCCCAACCTGATTTTTATATATAAAGAGCTTAAGACCAATTAAACTTTAATTTTTTTAAAAGTTTTTTCAACACACAAGAGTCGAGTTTAGATAGGAAGTAAAACAACTCCGACTTTATGATTCATAGATGTTAAGTAGTCATCAACAATAAAAATCAGAGGGTGATAAAATCAAAATTATTCTTGGCATTTTATACTCACAACATCAATCAAGAATACAATTTGGGTGGTGTGGATAAACAATCGGATTTAAAATTGATATGATTTTAGCACAGCGGTAGATTTCTTAAAGATTTTTAACTTAATCTAATCAGATGATGTTTTTAATCCAGAATACAAAGAAGATAATATGGGAAAATAAATAGAAAAAAAGTATGATCATCCTTAGTGTCTTGTTTGTCTTGAGAAGTTGCGGCACAATAATAATATTATTCATCACAGAATAATAATAATAATATTACAAAGACAAATAATAAAAGCTCAAGTACATTATCCACATCGGGTACTTTTAAGTATATAATATAGTTTTAACAGATTTGTCTCGACTCACTCTTGTTGACTGGACTGGTCTTCTTTTGAGTGTTTTAATCTGTGTCCATTGGATGTGACCAATAAATCAGACTAGTCAGTCTAAAGAGATCATTCTCTTTGCTCAGTTTCCTTCCACAGGGTGTGGTGAATGAAATCTAAGGAGCGGCTCGCTCTTCTCTCTCATCTGGATTCTGGGTGACAACTTAACCTGTGAACCTGACATCAAAGATGTTTTAACTTGTGTACTTTTTATATATTCTCTTTCTTTAAAGGTTTTTTTATATACTTTTTTCTCAGATAATGTGCAAATCCTGGTTTAGAATATTATACAGATATATGTTGTAGGGCCGTAGGATTTTGTATTTTAATATTTTAAGCTTGGTGATGTTTTGACACTTTTTTTGTATTTTAATTCGATTATACAAAACTCATTACGGCAAGGGAAATTAAATAAAAAATAAAATAATTAGCATTTTAGTGTTGAAAGTTAATTTGGCTCATCATTTTTATCTTAGGATCCATTATTTTTGTCTCAGTTTAATTTAAAAAATTAATACAAGTACCTATATCATAGGCTTCATAGGTATATTTTTTCACTCCAGTTTTCCTTTGTTGTTGAGATATAACTAGTTGTGATCTCTTAATTGATCATCCACTCGTGATGAAGGTTTTTACCCAAAAAACTTACACATAAATTGGAAAATATATGAAGTAGCGTGTGTGAGCTGTGAAGCTACTATATTATTGGAAAATGAGACAGTTGGAATTTCTTGTATTATCTAACATACTGTTAAGTTAAAAAAATCATATTTTTTCTCTCTGAAGTATTAAACTAAAAATTCAAACTAATTCCTTCCAATAAAATTTTTGCGTTTTTCGCATCAAAAATAAATTACAAGATTACAAGAAAGTCCAAGAGCCAAAAAATTAAAAGAAAAAAATCTTCTTTGTTCAACTTCAAATGCGACGACTACCCATGCAGCTGAACAAGATAGATTTTTATATAGTTGTAATTTGAACCCTACAATAAATTGAATTGATGTCCCAATCCATTTATTATAGCTTTTACTCTTGTGGAAAAACACGCGGTGGGCAAAACCATTTCATGAAAGCCAATATTATAAAATATAAAAAATTAGCAACTGTGGTACACTGTGCGGTGATAGTGATCAAGCAGCTAATCAATATATTTAAAATAAAACTTAAACTATAGGATAATAAGTGTGCATGCATAATATTTCAAAATCTTGTGCAGACTGTCAGTTAGGTATGTTTTGGCTTATTATACCTATTCAAAATTCGTGTAAAACATTTTTTTTTTCGAAACTTACACTCAACAATAGTACAGACTCCACAGATGCTCTTGTTACTAAATTGAATTGCGTGCTGTTGAGAGTCTCTCTGCAAAACAAGGGTTGAAAAATGTAAATAGTTGAGTTTTTAAATAATAAAAAAAATCTACTTGCATCTAATATGTATCATATATTGACTGCATATATTAAGTGGCAATTTTGTTTTTATTTAATTGCAATAAAATAATACTTAAAAAAACTTATTAACCATGCATCTTCCCTATATCATGCCATTTTGAAAGGGGGTAAAGGTAAAATGCATTCATGCAGTCTCATTAGCAGTGTCAAAATCACATAATGCAATAATAATGCAATAAGGGACCCAATGCAGAATTAAGTGTATCACGAACTTCTAAAATATTTTTTTTTAATTTATGGCATATGTATATCTTGTTTTTATTTCAATAGTCAAAAATACCTCGTGTAGTAATTAAATAAAATTACTCACTCACTCATATCTAGCCTGAAACAAGGCAACAAGGGTGCTTCTTAGCCTAGTTGATTTTTCAATCGTTTGTATTTTTAGTCAAAACTTGGACTCACTGACGACTGAGGCTTCTATATAATATGTCAGAGTCTCAAAGAATCAAACTTGATTGAGTTTTTATCTCATATTGAAAACTCATTTTGCATTATTGATGATTTTCCTTTGAAAGGTAACTGCAAGAACTTATATATCTCACCCTATAATCTTATTGTCAAAAATGTCACGACTACGGTCTTATAAAAATTGTATGCATCATATTATTCAAAGTATTTTTACAGACTAAATCACTTAACTTTTCCAATTAATTAAACCTCCCAAAGTTATAAGACTGGATTAAACTAATTTGCAAACCGGTATGCAAAGAAACGATTTTTTCCCCAGTGATTTTTCCTTACTCAATTTATTTGCTTAATTTTGTCTTAATTTTGACTCATGTGTTAGTAATTAATCTAAGAAAAGGCAAAGGAATTGTATTTGTTGTGTAATTCTTAATTACACCCTGGTCAATAGAAATATTTCCCCATTAATTTAATCTTGACGTTAATACAAGACCAAAGTACCCGTTGTGTTTTTAGTTCCTTTGGTTCATTTTCTTTTGTTTCGTTTCTTTGAGTTGTTTGATTTACCCATTGTTGTGATTTCGTTATTATTTTTCCAGATAATTGAGTTAGGAACTCTTTTCTTATTAACTTACCCTTACTTATTAAACCTTCCAAACCAAAAACTCTTTCTTTTTCCTTTTGCGTCAAAGAGTACATATTATACATGCTAATAATAAATAAAATTTATATAAAAAAAACAACAAACATTTCATGCAATATTTGATCTCAGTGTGTGTAGTTTATGCAACTTTTATTCATATCAAAAGCCAAGAGCTACCAATTACTATTGTGTACCTATAGGTTCTCTCTGATGAGATGATGAATTAACATTAGATGATGAGGGCATTGCATTGCACTTTTGGTTATTGAACCCATCAAATAAAACTCAGAGTATATGAATGGGATATGAATCCATTCCTTCCTCAGCAGGCTATTAGAACAAGAATTACCCATGATTTGCATTCAACTATCATTATAGCTTTATTGTCGGTCAGCTTAACAGCTACTGCAATACTTGAATGATACGAGATGATGATGATGATATTCACTTATTTGTAGTCTACTGTATATTATATGTAGTTTATCCTCTTTAAAAAATTATTTCCTTGTGATTCATGTGTATTCGATGCATTATTGCTTTGTAAAATGTACTGATTGTGATTTAGTCTTGAGTCGTTAAATTTTCATTCTTCAACTCGCATATGAGATTCCCGGAAGATAATGATAAATAAATTAGATGTTGACCTGGTACAATCATGGTTAAAATTTAAAACCATTTCAACTCTTATTATTTCTTATTGCAACATTTTTTATTTTAGTTTTATAGCTTTTTTCTTAATGAAATTATCTGTTGAGAGTTTTTTTTTAAATCTTTTTCATTTCAAAAGATGGATTGAATTGCTCTGGAACAATTTTTGACATTTTTAGTTCAACCTTTTCAGCTGCATTTTGTCCCTTATAGTAGTATAGTTTAAGTAAAAGTTGGCTATTTTTTGTAACAGTGATGCTATATACAAAGGGAAGAGTATATAGAGAGAGAGTATGAGAGGGAGTGAACCTTTAAGTTGGTTTATTTTATCGGACTAAGGCTATTTGGCTTACCTCTGGCAAGGGTTTCAGAAGTGAGGACAGGTGTCTAAAGCCATTAATCAAAATTAATGAGGTCCTCTTTCAGCACAAAGGAAAAAGAAAGAGTTTTTGGTTTGAAAGGTAACTGCAAGAACTTATATATCTCACCCTATAATCTTATTGTCAAAAATGTCACGACTACGGTCTTAT
>JAQGAA010000074.1:0-34477 GCA_034696425.1 Isotoma viridis
TTTTCTTCCTATCCCTTATCATCCTTATCCCTTTTCTTCCATCCCTTATTTTCCCATCCCTTATCATCCATCCCTTACCTTCCTAGAAGCTGACATAAAGTAAATCTTTGCGTTTAATTCTACCTTCGCATTGAAACAAAATTCTGGAAAATGTTCCATGATGACCTAATTGTATAAATAATCTCGGGAAAAATCAGGATCATGGGTTTATCCATTCTTTGTTCCTTACTTTTAAGAGCATGTAATCTGTTTGTCATAATAGTCCGTGTTTCGTTTCATTCGTTATAATATTCATGACCATTCAAACTCTTGTGCACAAATCGTCAAATCTTGTATACTAATGATTGAATTTTTAAATAGGATAAATGAAAATACATAGGTACTACTTTAATTATTTATTTTTCATTTCGAGCTTCATCATCATCGTCATCAGTAGTTAGTCTAGTTAGAACGAAACGTTCCAAACAGATTATACTTTGCTCCTATTTACCTTAGGTATTGAATTTTATTTCTGCATTGCAGCATGCACATTTTAAAATAGCATGGCTAGAAAATCCTTTAAAAAATTGATAGGGGACCAACCATGACCATGACCAGCGTATTATTATTATTGCTGGAGAATTAAAACCTGCAAAAATTTCTGTCCATGTCGTACCCGTGCCTAGTAAAATCAGTGCATGCTTTTGCATAATCTCTATACTACTTTCTTATGCAATGTGATTCTTATAAAAGTTTCAATGATTCATCTAAATTATTTTACGTAAGCAATCTTTGATATAAAAGAAACCTGGACTTAAGTGATTAGACAAGCATGTGAATAAAGTAAAGAATAGGTTTAGCTATACAAAATAACATACAATATAGGACTCTCATCTCTCATGAGCATAGTAACAAATGAAATGACGTAAGCTTTACAAACATTATATAATCTTAATGTTAGGTACAATCAGTTAGGCTAGCGATGAATAAACTAATGATTATGTGAATATTTTAAGTATAATGTAATGAACGAAGCGTTACCAGCCACAAACCTATAGTATCCATCAAAGGGTTGTTTCTGTTCAAAAGATATCAATTCATTTTCATGCATTCATGTTAAATATGTGATTATGATAGTGATAGTATTTTTTGTGCTATATAATTATTTTCTTGAATAACGCCAGAGAACTAAAAAATATCCAAGTCGTACTACAAACGTACGTATGACGTATCCAACTTGAGTCTTACAAACTTCTTAGTTTATGCAATCAGTCAGTACTTATGAAGTGACAGTAGAGCTCAATAGTTTCTACTAAAGTATTACCATTTAGTTACCTTTTCACGGTTTACGAAAGCGAACGCTATATTATCAAAAGATAAGCAATATGGGTTGTGTTAAAATAATTGTGGGCGTAATTTGCATCTATACCATTTTGCAAACAAGTTTTGCTCAGATACCGCATTTTGGGCGCTGTCCAGACATTCCAGTGGTTCAGAATTTCGATCCCAAGTTTGTAAGTGATACTCTATAAACTATAAAAAAATGTTTGTCAAAAAGTTTTAAAGAATTTATCATTTATTCGGAATTATTTTTCTTCAAAGTACGTGGGAAAATGGTATGAAGTAGAGAAGTACTTCACAGTGTTCGAGATTGGAGGCACTTGTATTACTGCAGACTACACGGATCTTGGAAATGGTACCATTGGAGTGAAGAATACACAGATTCAAGCTTTGTATGAAACAATTTAACTTAAGTATTAATTGAATGGAACTTGAGGTATTTATTGATAAATTGGTGTTCATTATCTCAACGTGGTTTTAAAATTGAATCAGGTCAGGCCAAAGAAGGTCTATTGAAGGAACAGCAAGACTCTTAGATCTAAATGGAGCTGCCAAGCTTGGGGTTATATTTCCTTCAGTTCCTCGTAAGCTTATTATATTTGTATATATGTTTAGAAATGTAAAATATATGCATGTATTGCATTTCTGATCATTGGTTAATAGTTGCTGGAGAAGCTCCATATTGGGTGATTGATACCGATTACAAGAATTATTCTGTTGTGTGGTCATGTAATGATTTTGCATTCATGAGTTTCCGTAAGTTCCAAGCCTTATTGAAGTTAGACTTAGAGTCAAAAAAGATTTGAAAAAAAATACATTGATGTTCATAACGTAGGCATTGTATGGTTCTTGGCTCGAGAAAGAGCTCCTTCAGAAGAAATCCGAAGTAAAGTTTATTCAAAACTGAAGGAATTGCAAATCCGGACAACACCTCTTCAAAAAACACCCCAAGAAGGATGCCCAGATGATGCTTAAATACTTGGTCAACAAATATTGGAACTGAGAGTCGAAATATGTAAACTATAATTTATAAACATTTACCAATTCAATTCAACAATTTATTAAATATTGTGATAAATTCAAATTCTCACGATGGAAATAGTGTGACATTTATATAAAATATTTATGAGCTATCTAACGTTATAGTAATGTTAGTAAGTAAATATACTGTGTCAGCTTTCCATGATTTTTCAACCATTGACAAAGATTTTCCCCAGCAAAATGCATTTTTATTTATGACATATCTTGGAATGGATTAATTTTGTCTAAACATCATATGCACTGCCTCTTGTTATGTTTATATTGATGTGTCATGAAAATAATCAAAACAATAAATGTTCCTTTTAGAATTAATAATTATTTTTTTAAATTATTTTCGCATTATTTTATAACAAAGCTATTATTGAATGGAGTATTTGCATAATTTGGGATTTTCCCACAAGTTGATATAGCATGGGAAGGCTATTTTTCGTTGTTAGAGCCGTGTGCTATAATTAGTGAGCAGAAGCTTGAAAATATACACACATAAAGCGATCTTTACCAGTACCATCCAATTAATAGTTAAATAAAAGGTATAAAAATCATGAGCGTGAACGTGAAGTATCAAAATTGTTTTTTATCGCTTTAGTGGGACTGACACAGTAGTTATGAAAAAGCAAAAACTTCGTCTTAAAATGTTTTTTGTGGAGTAAATTACATCTTGCATTTTGAGTTTTCGATTATCAAATAACTTGCCACTTACCAAGAATGAATACTTGAAGCACATGGCCAAATGCTATGTAGTAATTCAACTCATCGGGGTTATAATTAAATAATCAACTATGGCCATGTAAGTTACCGAAATTTAAAGTGCTCAATCCCCTTATCATGAATGTCAATGAAGGGATCAACGAGTCCATTTGATTAACCTACGAACATTATAGGAAAAACATAGTTTTACTGAAACTAAAAGAAGTAAAAAAATTACACGTTTTGGGTACTTGGTACCTACTATAATGAAATAATTTCCACTTTTTTCTCAATCAAAACTTTAGTTATTTTGTATAATAGAGTTAATCTTATATTGACATATATATATATTATGCACCTTGAAAGTTGTCTAAAGCGACAAATGTTTTCGTATTGTTTGACTGGATTGCATATCAGAATTTATCAGATGCAAATGCAATAAGGAATAGGTAGTAATGTTGTAATTCAATTCTTCTTCTTATAGCAGCGCAGTCAGAGACCCTGTAGTTGTAGATTGCAGGATTTAATTGCTTCTAATTAGTAAGTCTTTTTTGACTCATCCTTTAGAATGCGAATCTTTACAAAAACCGGATGTATCATTTAAATACTAATACTATAAACAATTAAGTTAAAGGTTATTTGTAAGTAAAAAGTAATGAATCTAAAAATCACTACGTGAAACTGAGAGATAATAATTATTTCCTGTTATTCATCTGTGATCAAGATATAATGAACAATTAAATCAAATACCACAAACATGTCATGAAGCATTTCATATGGCATTCGCTTCCCATGAGAAAAAAATTAACTCGAATTAGACTCATTTTAAAGCAATATTTTTGAAAGGCAAATAGGAATTTGTATAATTTGTAATAAACTCCTTTTTGAAGTTACAAAAACATAAATTATGACAAAACATTATTATAATCCTACATGCCAATCATCATCTTAAACCAGTCATAGTCAATTACATCCTTTCGAATCAGAGAATCAGACTACTCGGTAAATTGGTCTACAACTAAAACCTCTTTAGAGTAATGATAAATTACAATTAAAAAATAATTTGAATGAACATCCATACCAACAAACTTAAAACTCTTACTAATAACGCTTTTTCTAAGGCTTAAAATATTCATATTTAATAACACCCTACGGGTATCTAATTATTAAAATAATGAATATACAAAACACCTTGCTCTCTATGTAAACTCATAAAAAATGCTTGAATTTATCTTAACTAAATGCTGAAAAGGTGTGGCGGAGAATCCTCAAAGTTGAAAGTAGTTCTGTAGCTCTGAATAGACAAAGAATAAACACTTGATCTTGTAGCGAAGAAGGTTAAAAAGAATTTAATTGCTAATTTTTATACTATTTTTTTTATCTTGTGAGCTATTTACGTAACAGAATTACGTTTTAATTTACTATTATAATTATATTATGTTAGCTAATAAAAGACACATAAGATTAAACATAATTGATTAAGACTTTTTTTAAAAAGTAAAATGCAAAATATTTTAAACAATTCGACAAAGTTGTTACTTTTGTCGAAAGAAGGATCATCATCATCATGTATATTTGTACCGGTTCGATATCTTCGAAAACCCAAGTGGTTGTCTCTAGCTAAATCAAAAGCTTTTAGAAATATTGAAAAGGGTGGAGTCCAACCTGTTGAAGAATTACAGAAAGTTCAGAGGTTAAGAAGTGTTTACAAGACTTTTGGCAAATCTTTATGGTACTTTGGATTACATTACAAATTTGTGAATTAGCTTAGTTGTTGTTTTAATTAATTGTTAATTACGGAATTGGTAGTAAATGGTTTTTGAATAATGGAATTATATTAAACTGTTTTTTTTGTTTGTAGGCTATCGCAAAGACAACTTTTGGCCGAAGCTCAATCAAAAAGTGATAGTGATAATGGTGAAGAAGTTCAGCTTCGACGTATAATTTTTGAAAATGGAGAGATTAGCATTAGGGTTAAGTCTCGAAGGGGTAGAGAGCTTGTGGAAGAATGGGCTCAAGTTATAAGGGAAATTGAAGGATTGAAAAGATGTAAAGAAACTGAAGATGATGAAAGATTAGAAGCAGCTACTAAGCAAGTTTTGGCTGATATGGTAAATACAAAAGTTTAAATAGATTTTGTTTCGTTTTTTTGAAAATTTTATGAAATTTTATTACTTTAGTTTTGTATTTATAATATAAAAGTTTGGGTCTGATTTTATAGGAAAGAATCAAGACTTCGATAAATCTTGAAGATTTGGATGAAGCAATTGAAAAAGCAATGTCTTCTGAAGTAGACTATAATTATGCTATTGATAAGTCTGGAAATGTGATTCGTGGGCGGCACAATAACGGTTTGGGTGCTTCGTCTACGTAAAAAGTCAAGACCTGAATAATTGATCTGTATTTTAAGTAATGTGTTTATAATGATAATTGATACGTGGATTATACTTATATACCTTGTCTTATACGAATCATACATTATTAGCTTCACTAATTGTAAGATATAGTTTTTGCAATATTTTGGGCTTGATACGAATACCACTGCCTTCACACTCATTCCTAGTTTTATTTACTTGTCTATTTGTATGCCTGACTGATTACAATATTTAAGATAGATTTAGGTATTCGTCGTGAATTTTAATAATAATGTAATGATTTAAAAGCTTCAGGCAGGTCTGAAGTTTCAAGACTTGAGGGAATTTTGGAATTTAAAAGAAGTAAATGCATTTTATGAATTCTTAAGAAACTTGACTATTCTTTATTTTTTTTAATTTCAAAACATCAAATGCATGAACCCTAATACCCTGCTAGTAGACGGGTATTATCTGATGGTTTTGATGTTTTTGGGGTCTTCTGTTTATGTGAGGGACTGTCTTATCAATAGTCACATTAAACCCAACATAGATTGAAGGAATTTGAATTGTCCTCTTTCCTGATAATACGGGCATACGGCCAACTCATCTTCAAAACCTTTCTCTTGACTTAATCGCTGAAATTTTTTCAGTTCATTAATCAACCACTATAAAATATAGCTTAATCAATTTAAATCCCTTGTTTTTGTAATTTGAAACGTATTAGCTGAGAGAAGTTTAAAAAAATATATACTGAGCAAATGTTACCAACTAGGAATAAGCAAGTGCCATTGGATTCATTTCTCCCTATATTTTACAGAGACAATTTATTATTACACTATAAGATTTAAGAAATATCTCATTTCTCATACGCTTCTTTTTACTTGATACCATCTTGGATAAATGTAATAGTATTATTAGTACTCTTTGGAAAAAGAGAGCTGGCTAGTATGTATCCAACGGAAGATGAAAGTTGAGATGGAGGGGAAAGGTAACTTAGGGGAAAGGGAAGAAACAAGTGATGAAATGTGTCGGAGAAAGTAACAAGAGTAAGATTTATTCTATTTTTCAAGATAGAATTTGATGATGATGCCCGAAGCCGAAGCATGTGCCTCGATAAACATACACTATACTACCAGCTCGAAACCAAAAATCTTTTTGAGAGAAACTTAAACCCCTGTGTTAGGATGGTGATGGTAGAGCAGACTTTTATTAAAATTAAAAGAAACCATGAATAAGGCTTAATAAACTACAAACTAGACATGTGTACGTTTCAGAAACATGACTATAAGGATTAGGAATACTAAATAAGATTTCTGCAGAAGTCCGACTTTGTCGTTTTAAGGTTTGAATTACTCAAATTGCCATTCTCAAACTTGGGAAAGTTCGGCAATTCAGTATTTTAAATTGCTCAGAAATAAAATTGGGATTTTATTGATAGTACAAAAACTTTAATAAGATGATTTTATAGAAATAAAAAATAAATGTACTATTTAAAAGACAAAAATAGTAACAAAATCCTCAGAGCTTCTCTTTACTCATTGTGAGATTTGTATAATTCCGAATCTGAAAAATTCTGAATCTGAAAAACCATATTTATCAGACTTTCAGCAATATGTTAGAATAGATTGTCTTAATAATTCGGTCAGGAAGGGAATGTGAGACTTTTCTAAATAGTTGGGGAATTGTGCGACATTCTTATAGGTTCTATATAGACACAATATTGTATCCCTCCATGTGGTTCTATAAGGAATTGTAAGATCGAATATTAATTCTTAAAATTTAATAATATCATCTATCCTATAAAACTATGAATGATTATAACAGACCATTTGTTTCCTACGTGTTCGGTTTAACAATGTCATTAGTATCCCATCCCAACCTACAAAATCTATTTTAATAGCAACGCACCCTAGACCGTCACTTACCTCTTACCGACTTACCGTTGACCCTGTCAACTGAAACGATTCCAATAAGTATTATTTCTCGTCTAGCTAATAATAATTCTACCACGCTACATTACCTCAAATCTGTTAAAATGGAAATGATATAATTTTCTGGAACGTTTAAATCGTGCCAGTATATAAGATGACAGTGATAAATTTTCAACTAAAAAATAAAACAATAAAAAACGAATCCCCATTTTAGCAAAACTAAGCCGAAAAAAATTGATCATTTTACTCACTGTAAATGAAGCTATGTTACAAGTTTGTAAGTAAGCAAGTACAATTTTTGAATTGATGTCGAAAACTGCTAAGAAAAGCCATAAAATATGAATGAATCATGAAGAAACACCTCTATAATGTCTCCTCCCTCCTATTCCAATGTTGTAATTATCATGATCTTCTGTCAAACGCTGATTTCATTCCTAGTTTAGTTTCATCATGAAGACTGAGATATCAAGGTCAAGCACAGCGTTGGTCAGCGCTTGTTACTTACAGAGGTCAAATCAAGGAACAAGATTTCCCTTGTTCAACCAATAGCACTCAATGCTCAAAGCTAGTAAGTTAAAAGCTAGGCGTACGGTTGGAAACCAAATTACCTTGCGGGCCATTCTCAGCGCTTTTTAACTATTGACTAACTATTGAAAAATGTAATAAGAAATGCCAGTTAAGTAAAACAAAAAAATAGCCAAAAAAGTTTAGTCATTTTTGTCGAACTGTCCATGAAATGTTTTTAGTCGGCATTCTGGATATTTACATAAAATCCATGATTATAGAACATTTACATCAAAATTAAAATGCACTGCTTATCTTTAATAAACGATATGCAAAAGGCAGATCTGTTTTTTCTTAAAAATGAAATAACCTTTAGAAGGTAAATCCAATACAAATGCAGACACCCCAGCAGAATTTATACTGTTTAGTTTAGCTGAATCCATACTCCATAAAGGTAGTCAATGACCTGAGTTTATCAGAGAAAAATACAAAAATCCTGCATTGAACAAAGAAAACCTATTAAAACCAGTGGTGGTAGTGCAAGACTCTCGTGTGGCAGTCACTCAGAAAGAGTCAGGACTCTGAGATAGAAACAGGGTCTGAGGCAAAGGGCCCAAGAAAACTATACTGATTTTAAAACACACGTGAAGAGAAAAGCAATTTTTCACCTTTGACCTATCGCTGTCGAACTTTGTAGTTTTGATTTTTCTATTTTCACATTCTCTTTGCGCTTTGTATTGCCCTTTGCTTCGCTTGATAAGTTTTAAAACAAATAAGCGTCATTTCTATATACTTGGGCCAGTTGGAGTTAGGTTGTTAAGGTTGAGGCACACGCGAATATTTTTAAAATCTGATATTGTCGGGGTGTTGCGGGTTGCAGTGGTTCGAAAATGAATAAGCAAGTGGAATTTAATGACCTTCCGGTTGAGGTGAGTGTATTCGTTAAACGGTAGAGGTCAAGGTTAAGGGGGTGTAAAAAGTAGAGATTGTTGCAACTGGATAAAATGGTTTAATTAATTAATTATTGATGATTGATAGATGAAAGAATACATTTTGAATAATCTGGACCATACAACGAAGAAGGCGGCTCGACTGGTATCCTCAGAGTGGAAATCGATTGTGGAAAGGAAGATGGTTTTCGAAATCGTGCTGACGGATGGAACTTACGAAGCATTTAAAAAATTCGATGATGATAAACCTATTAGAAAGCTTGTTGTGAGAAGTTTTCTGAAGCCGATTGTAACAAAGTCGAGTACGAGATCAGGGTTGCAGAAAAATGTAGAAAACCTGAGAATTGGACATGATGCGGAATTTCCTGGGGATTTTAGGCGTGACCCGGAAAATCCTTATAATTTGTGGAGAATTATTTTGAACGGGAAAAATTGTCCGGATAATGATGTGGGAATTTGTCCAGAAAACTTGAAGGCCTTGTTGGAATTGAATTCAGAAATTAAGTCTTTGTCGGTTTCTGGAACGGCTTTAAATTACTGGAAGGAGTGTATGTTGCTGAATAGAGTTCAATGGAACAGTCTCACCACTTTGGATGTAAGTGTATGTATAGAAAAACATAGCAGTTCGTAATTGGGGTAAAGGTTTCGTTTTGAGGTGCCTAATTTTTCTGGAATTTCAGATTCACTTTGGTAGCTTTCCTACTTTTGGACCCCTGGAAAGAAACTATGTTGATCCGTATGTGAAATTGCTGAAAAAACATTTTCCTTCGCTTCATACTTTGAGATATTCGTCAACATCGTGGAAAGCTGAGTTTCGGCTTTTTGTTGCTGTTCTCCAGTGTGTAGCAGCTCATAAGAAGTCAATAAAAACTCTGAAGGTTTTTCATACTACGGTATATACTTTAACAAATTGCGTAGAGGAAGGAGGCTGGTTTCCAGTAGAAAGATTCAATAAATTGGCAAAGGATTTGTGTGAAGTTCGCTTGGAATATTTGTTGCTTGATTTGATGAAGTGTGGACCTAATGTTGGAGGGCGGTGGAGGCAACTTGGTAATTTTTTAAATACCTAATTATGAACTTAAGGTTACGAATTAGCTTAGTAGTGAATGAAAAGTATGAAATTTCAGTGGTTTTTAATTTTTAAATTTTTTTATGCAGAGAGGAATTTTTTGGAATCTCAGGACCAATTGTCAACTCTCAGACTTATCTGCTCAGCTCGTGAAACTTTAGACGTAAATCATGGCCTCATATTTCAATCCGTCAGTTCCACACTTTCTCGCCTTACTCTTTGGTTGAACTGTCTTCACCAAATCCCTTTCGATTGTTCCGTACTTCAACAATGTTCCAGATTGAAGAGCCTTACTTTGAACGTTTCAAAATCCGGTATCTTCATTGAGCAGCCCTTTATGATGATGTACAATTTACATAAGCTTCCAACCAGTTTGACCGACTTGCTTTGCGGTCAAATGGTCGCTGATCAAGATTGTGATTGGATTTGCAAAAACCTTCATGATTTAGAGAGTATAACATATAATGGATTGCGGTATGACTTTGAAACGGCCAAAACCCTGGAGCATTTTCTCATGTATTTGGACCTTCCAAAATTGACAATATTTCGGGTAAATAATTTCAAGTGTCAGAGGATTCTCCGATTTGTACATCAAACACCTGGTATGGAAATCAACCCTGAGAATCCAGGCATTGAAGTAATTATTGATCGGAATATTTTTGATCCTACTACTAGCTTCTGTATTGTAATCTAACGTTTTCATAAGTCGCTGGCTGCAGCAAGTTGAGTAGTTTATATTTAGCAAGAGAAATAGTCGTAGTTTCGTGCATTTAAGATGACTGTAAAATTATTTTTAATTTTACTGAATGTTGAAAAGTCACTCTGTCCCTGAATTCCTATTAATTAATTAGTTTTAAAGCTAAGTCGGTGCATGGTTTTATTGATAGTAGAATTTAATCATAATTTAGGAAAGGGCTATAGAGTTTTAAGTTTTAATTGTTAGTTCGAGAAAATATGTCAATGTTAATTTCTGTTGCAAATCGGATCGCAAGCAAAGGCAACTAATCGCTATTATAGTATTCTTGGAGACAAACTGTTGATAGCTGAATATTTTTGGAAGCATTTAAAAAAAGGTTTACTATTGTTGAGACTGCATTAACTGTTAATGAAATGAAATAAAAGTGATCGGAACTACTTTTTATTCAGAAACAAAACTATTATTGAGTTTTTGTATTTTATTTTGTCAAGCATATTTTTTTGAACTTGTATTTTATATAAAACTGTATCACAACTTTTAGACGCTTTGAAACTTAATTAATTAAAAATATTAATTAGCATTAATTAAAAACGACGAATCCTTAATTCAATTGCATCATAAACCAATAATGAAATGAGAAAAGTATGATACAGGCATACAAAGGGCTCATGGAGATCGAATTTTGTTCAACTGGAGCACTTGTCACCCTAGGTAACTACTTATACCAAATGCATAGACGGAAAGTATGGAAAAGTCTAAAATGTTATCATTTATCCAAAATAGTTACTTTGCACAGAAAACAACCCTAAGCAAATGCATGCAATTAATGCATTTTTATTATTCGGTCATGTTTGCATGGGTTGATGGATGATTCAACGTTGACTTAATTTCTCATTAAAGACGTCACTAAATTTTAAGTATCATGCGTCTCCTCTTACTGGAAAAGTTTGCAGAAACAACAATTTCCCGTGAAGAGTGTGAGAATCGTGAAGAAGAGAAACTAAAGGGTCAATGGAAATTAATAGGCATATCTTCATCAAGTAATCAAGTAAGTTTCTTTTTAGAATAAATCCATATTGAAATCCGTTATGTATGTAATATTTAGGACAGTAGGACAGATCATTACAAACCATTTCTACAAAAGGATTTTTCGCAAACTAAATTCATTGTTTAGAACTAAATGCTAAGGCTAAATTATTAAAATATTCACCATAATTTTCTCTTTTGATTGGTTTGTAAAAGCTTGTAGATAACTTAAAGTGGGATTGCAGAAAAATACAAGCGTTACTACAAGATGGTCAAGAATTTGCAGTACTTGATTTACGAACAATGGAAATATCCAAACTTGAGTTGGCAAATTCTGTTGCCGAATCCAGTGCTGCTTTCATAATTAGCCCAGATGGTACACAAAAACTACAGATGCTAAAAGCTCATTATAATTTTGGCGGATAGAAATTATAAACCTACTTAGTTAACAATATGTATCATTATTATGCTAGGACAAACTTTTTTCGGGTTTCAATCAAACGGGGAATTCTTTGCTGTCTGTAATAACTCTGAACGAGTTAAGCAAATAAGACCCGGGTACGGAATGACTGTTTCAAAACGTCCTAGTATTTTTGATCGAATGTTTTCAAACGTAAAATCTATTTTTGGATACGTTTCTCCATCTCAACAAGAAAGTCAAGAGGATTATGAACGACTATTTCCAATGCTTCAATCTACGAAAGATGGACTTGCACTAGTTTGCTTTTTCAAACCTGGCGAAGGATTTATATTTACTTGCTCATATTCAACAGCTCTTAAGCACAAACATGTTTCGAATATTGTTGGAGATCGAGTACCAGGCAGATGGTGGAGGATTTTTACAGATGAAGAAATTGTATTGAATTGGCTTCGTACCCTGAAGACATTACCGGTATTAGAATTGCAGGTTGATTATGCTAAGGTAAACCTAAACAGGGATAGATTGATTTTGACTTTAGATTTAAGTAAAATCCTTGCAGTACAGAGATAGTTAATCAATTTAAAATTTAGGGTGAACAAAGGGAATCACACGGAGTTATTGCGTATTCTGCTTTCCTTGAGAAAAAGCTGGAAATACTGTATGGTCAGTTTGGAAAAGTTGATACAAAATACGAAATGAAGTGGGGACTTATTCAGTACCAGTTTGATTGGATAATTCTTGAAGATAAGGATTCTTTTGTTGGTCATGGAAAGATCAATTTTATTACAAAGTACATTAATTTCAATTTCTGAAATTCTTAATTTTTAATTGAATGTATTTTAAATTATATTTAAAAAATATGTTTGTGTAGGGTAGCGGGGAAAGCTGACAAGATTGCTATTGCTGTTAACACTTACATGGGGGTTTACATTTATGTACAAAACCTACCTGGGGAAAAGTCAGAGGTTAAACTAGAAAGGATGACTGTACCACTTTGTCCACATTGTGATTATGGAAATGCAATTTATTATGATGAGTAAGCTTTCTTTTTCACAGAAATGTCTCGTTATTTTTACTTATTGTTTTTATTATCAGGTATTTTTATTTGTTTCAAGGGAATGTTGGATTTCAAGTATCGAGTGGCTTTCGAATGATTGTTATTTTGCCTGTACAACAAGATGTGGTTCACTATCATTTTTTCATAAATCTGGAGAAGTAATGATAATGAAGATGAAGCTAAGCAAATACCCTACAAGTGATCGCCCTTGCAATTTCTTTCATGAAGTATTTAATATAAGGACATTTGAGACCGAAAAGGCCAAAGCTATGATAAAAGACAAAAATAAACCAGATGTAAGAGAGAAATCTCTAAAAGTTTTGATGACTTGGTCCACTGGCGAAGAAAATGTACTTGGTGTTTTTTCTGACTCAAAAATAAGTTTTATTCGAATACTAAAAGTTTCAAACTATTTTGGACTTTGCGATATCAAAATCCCATTATCTAGCAACCTTCTGAGAGTAGAGAATCCAGCAGACTCTTGTGTTTCCAAAACTATTTCTGGGACAATGGATAAATCTAATCAAACGTTTAAAAAATGGGAGACGGACAATGCAAACGATGTCAAAGAGGACTGCGATGGGAATAAAGTATTGGAGAAAAATTTGGAGGAGAACTATTCAAATTCGGGTGAGAGAATCATTTCCAGTATCAATGAATTTGTAAATTCACTTCCTGAAGCTGAAATCATTCTGCGACCAGTTTTTGTCCATGTCGACACCCCAGGTTCAAGGAAGCCTCCAGTACAATTCAAATTCAATCAGGGCACAAGCAAGGACAAGGATGGCAATTGGAAGCTGTATTATGATGCTATGACATCTACGGAAGCTGATGAAAATAAGCATTCTGGCCACCCAACTGGAAGGAGTGCAGAAATTGAAAAAGAGAACGTTTTTCCATTAACTTTTCCAGAAATGGAAACTGATTTTACATTGCTTCAAAACTTTCCCATCTACACTGCAGATGACGAAGGAACAGATTCAAGAGTCACCACACAAGAATCAACCAGTCCTCATTGGAAAAATGAATGTGTCACACCAGAACCTCAATTCCGACCTGAATATCCAGATGAATACACTCGTCATGAGACTGACTCTGGTAGAACTTCTGACTTTGATGCCAACTCTGGATCAAATAAGTCCTACAGTCCTCCATTTACTGATGAGGATGAAGAAGCAGATGAAAAATCAGTTCCGTGTAATAATAATAACGACGAAGACCAATTAGGAATATTAAGAAACCTTCCAGTACCACAAATTGACTATGTTATTCCTTATGTTCCTCAAACCCCGTTTCAAGAAGTAGATGAATCGAGAAAGAAGCTTCCGGTACAGTTAACAAGTTGTTTTTCAAACAAGTGCATTGCGACACAAACGGATGAATTACTAATTATGGAAGACGATGAATATCGAAACACAGGAATTAATTCCCAACGCTGCCGACCAATGTGTATGATTACAAAACCTCCACCTCCATCTAAAGCCCCTAGTCAGCAGTACTTTATAATTTCGGATCGAAAAAGGATTGATGCAACCATTTCATGTCTGACGGAGAACGATCGTCCAATTGTGTTTATTAACAAAATGGATGATGACCAATTAGGACAATGTCCCTCCACCCATTCAAGCCAACACAGGATTTCAAAGCAAAAGAATTATCTTATTCTTGAGGGTAAGATTTCTGAAACAGTAACCGAACGTTTAAAACAGCTAAAATCAGATAGGACTGAAGCTAACAACCCAGAGGATACTTCTGAAAAGAAAATAAATAACCAGGGAGAGGATAAAGAAAAGCTTTCAAGAGAAAGGTGGGAGAAGCTGTCTGGTATGTTTGAACGTAAAAACACGAAGCGTTCCAAAAACACAAGTGCCAATAAAAAGCCCCAGCTTCCAGGTGTGGGGATAGATGTTCCGAAAAAGAATAACTTTGAAGAAGAAACATGCATTCAAACAACTTACTCATCTTCAGTTTTTGAAGCAACCACTGGCGAAGAAAATTTTCAAAAACCGGTCGGAAAAGGACTGACTATTCATAATGATGTTCCTCTCAGATCAACTCAGTCATGTAATCGAATATCAAATAGACAATTGGGTGGAAAAAATAATTCTGCCCCATCAAGTAGGAATAAAAGTATGAGTGAAAGAATTAACACAACTATTTCTTGTCTGAAGGAGAATGATCGTCCAATTGGGTTTATTGTTAACAAAATGGATGATGATCAATTAGGAAAATGTCCCTCCAACCATTCAACCCAACTAAGGAAGTCAAAACAACTTGAGCGTAAGATTTCTGAAACCTTAACCGAACGTTTAAAACAGCCAAAATCAGATACCAGAATTGGCACTGGGAAAACTTCACTGGGAAAATGGGAAAATGTGGGGAACTTACACCCAGTCTCCACATTTTCCCACACGAAATTGCGAAAATGCCATTCCCACTCGCCAATTCACCGTGTTCCCACTGGGAATTCTCAAGTGGGAAAATGGCCAACAGTGTCAAATAGGGTTGATGCTAACAATGCTAGGAAGTCAACGCAAAATAATCATCTTATACTTGAGCGTAAGATTTCTGAAACAGCAACCAACCGTTTAAAACAGCTAAAATCAAAGAAGGCGGAGGCTAACAATCCTAAAAAGTCAAAGCAAAATAAACCTCTTATCCCTGAGCGCAAGATTTCTGAAACAGCAACCAACCGTTTAAAACAGCTAAAATCAATTAAGATTGAAGCTAACAATCCTAGGAAGTCAACGCAAAATAAACATCTTATCCTTGAGGGTAAGATGTCTGAAACAATAACCGAACTTTTAAAAAAGCTAAAATTACCCAGGACTGAAGCTAGCAATACTAGGAAGTCAAAGCAAAATAATCCTCCTATCCTTGAGCTTAAAATTTCTGAAACACTAACCGAACGTTTAAAGCAGCTTAAATCAGATAGGACAGAAGCTAACAATTCTTGGAACACTTGGAAGTCAAAGCAAAGTGATCCTCTTATCGTTGAGCGTAAAATTTCTGAAACAATAGCCAATCGCTTAAAAAAGCTAAAATCAAATAAGACTGAAGCTAATAAACCTAGAAAGCCAAAGCAAAATAATAATCTTATCGTTGAGCGTAAGAGTTCTGAAACAGTAACGGAACGTTTAAAACAGCTAAAACCGGATAGAACTGAAGCTAACAATCTTAGGAAGTCAAAGCAAAATAATCATCTTGTCGTTGAGAGTAAGAGTACTGAATCAGTAACCGAACGTTTAAAACAGCTAAAATCAGATAAGACTGAAGCTAACAATCCTAAGAAATCAAAGCAAAATATTCATCGTATCTTTGAGGGTAAGAGTTCTGAAACAGTAACCGGACGTTTAAAACAGCTAATATCAGATAGGGCTGAAGTTAAAGGACCAGAGAATACTTTTGAAAACAAATCAAATGACCAGGAAGAGGATAAGGAAAAGCTTTCAAGAGAAAGGTGCGAGAAGCTGTCCAGTATGTTGGAACGTAAAAACACAAGTGTGAAGAAAAAGTCCCAGCTTCGCGGTGTCGGAATAGATGTTCCGAATCAGGTTAACTTTGACGAAGAAACATCCCTTCAAACAACTTACTCATCTTCAGTTTCTGAACCAACAACTGATGAAGAGGATTATGAAAAAACGGTTGGGAAAGGACTGACTATTCATAATGAAGTTATGGAAGATGTTCCTCTCAGATCAACTCGGTCATGTAATCGAATATCGAACAGACAATTGGGTCGAAAAAGTAAGTCTGCCCCAACAAGTAGGGATAAGCTCATGAGTGATGATGATACTACTACTGATGATGAGAGTCGGACAGATCGAAGTAATGCTAATACAACACGTAAAAAGCAAAGAAGTGATGATAATACTGATACTGATGAGGGTGTTTCGAATGATGGACGGGTTAGGCAACTGAAGAAATGCCTCAGTAATAGTCGAACCGGTGGTAAAAGGAAAATGAAAAGAAGAGTGTCTTTTTGTGATCCGATTGCCGTTTTTAAAATCATGGCACCAGCGACGGGGCACCCTCCTGAATCTGAGGACTAGAGCACCAATGCGTCTTCTTTTAATTAATTACAGGTAATACTATTCGTAAATAATGTAAATCCACCGTTACGTTAGTTGAGGCAGATATCAAAAACCTAAACGATTAGAAAATTCAAAAATTTTATAGATGAAATTCAAATGATAATAATTACAAACAAAATTATTAAGATTGTTCAATCACGTGTAATCCCTTGCAATTTGTACTGTCTGATAATTCCCGTACATTGAAATTTTTAGTGATATCTGAATATTAAAATTTGCTATGTATTTTTTGGGAATTACTTCGAAATTAAAAGCACGTTATTAATTAAAATATAAGTCTGAAGTGATGTCTTGATTTTTTAACTACTCTTAAGCATTATCATACAATAAAATATAGCGTAATGCACCATCAACCAAGATTTTAAACAGAATCAGTCATAAATAAACTTTTTTGCAAGATTATTACTTAATTTGAATGGAAATCCGTGAAATCATTTGTCACTGTCAGTAAAAGATGCTCCTGTTCACAAAAATTATCAATTCCTCTTACTATAAAGTTTAAAAGTTTTTTTCACAAATAAAATGTAGTTTTAATATTATATACTATTTTAAGTACTTTAGTATTATTTTGTCAACTTTATTAAATCACACTGAATGGTAAAAATATAAAAAAGACATATTTTAGAAAGTGTGAAATATAAAATATTATTTATCATACATTCCCATAATATAGTTATCATTTCATGAGAATCATACTTATTCTTATTAGTGTAAAATATGATGGCTATATTTGTACGCAGGGGTGAAAACATAAATAAATGAATCCTCAGAGATTTGGAACTAATTAGGCTTTATGAGTTTGAGGGAGTGAGGGAATAATAATATGTTATAGTATATAGTTTGGAGGGGGTGATTAATTGGGATTAAGATTTAATGCCAAGACAGGACTGAGACTGAAGGAAGGGAGACTTTTTATAAGCCATAAGGCCTCCCTGAAACAATCCGAAACAATGATAATCTTTTATGATGTGGGAGGATTTTCTTTTTCATGTTGAATGATCATTTTTCATTTATTTTTCTACCCGTCACAAGGGATAATTTCCTACTTCCTTCACACCTACTAGAAAGACTTATTGTGAGACGGAAAATACAGTGGGGATTTTATATTATACTCAAACTGACATTATAACTATATACTTCCTACTGTCTGTGTACCCTACATATACCCTGACCCTTGTGTGAAGGGTAATTGAATACAGTAAAAATCAAAGCAATTGCCTTTTCCATTTCTATATTGCAGTTTGCAGTAGAGAATTTTACTTATGTATCCAAATTATTTTATTTGAATATATGGATAGTTTATTTTTCAATGTTCTTGAGAAATGAATTGATTGATTACCTTTATTATGATGATAACAGATTTTACACTTTAATAAAAAAGCAGATTTTTCAAAAGGTGACAAACTTCTCAATAGTACATAATTGATAACTGCAATAAAAAATAAGATTAAGCAAATTCCAAAAAGCTACAAACAAACATCCCTTCGAAGGATCCAGCCTTGATTATGAGGGACTAGGTTCAATTTATGACTAATTTTTTGATAGCCCTGATTTATAAATAACAAGTGATTGTACTCGTCAAATCATTTTGAAGCATTTTTATTTAATTTTAGTAAACATTCAATTTTTGGTAGTCATTCCTGTTTATTATATTAGATACAAAAATCGAAAAGTTTTGAGGAAATTGTTAAAGCTTGTACCTTAAAAAGGAATCAGAATGAAAATGAGTTAATATATTAATCTACACAGGTTGATGATAAATTCTCCCTTGAATAAAGATATTTTTTTAAATACTGCTTAGATCAACAATATTGCTTAATCCAGGCTTTAGATTCAGCCCATGTGAATTTTTAAACGTGAATGATATGGCTAAGCGTAAAATACGAAATTTCAAAAAATCATCATTCCACAAAAACCCTTTTCGTATAATATGAAACTAAAATAAGAAATAATTCTGATGCCAGTTGAATTTACGATTAAATTCAGACAAGTGTTTTGGTAACAAAGGGCAATATTTTGAAACTGTCAAAACAATATCTTTTTGATTCATGAATTCAAGAGTCAACACTTTTTTCAGTTTTATTGTTAAGTGAAACATCAAGCTTATATCTCATAGAAGTTGTAATGCTTCTTACAGAATGAATAGAGCCACAGAGTCAGATAACATACTGAATATATATATCATTTCATAATATTCTAAACTGAAAAGACTTGTTCGAATTCAAATTCTCATTGCACCACTTACTACTACTGTTCTGTCTCAACTGTAAAAAATGAGCGTAACAAAACAACTGAATTGATGCTTATTATTTTTATTTCAAGTTTTTTTACAATGCATGCTACTCGTATGTTCCTAAGACGTTTCAATTATCATTAAATATAAATAATTCTTGAAACATATTAATATTTTCAACATTTAATAAAAACGAAAGTACTTCAGTTCTTAAGAGTAATATTGTAATCATTTATTCATTCCGTATAGCACAATTGCTACCATTTTTTTTACAAAACGGTTTACAGGAGCATACAAAACGCCGGCGAAGGAACTTGAGAAAATTGTAACCTTTCTGCTGTGTCATGGTTCAAAAGTCTCTTTGAACGTTTAAAATTTTTAAAAATGATGACAAGCAGACTATCAAAAGTAAATAAAAGGCATGTACCTTTTGTAACAATAAATGGGATTTAGATGGACAGATTGTGAGATTAGATCAGATAAATTGTATTCTTTTTTTATATAATACGTATTGTATCTTATACTAATGTCTACTGGTAATATAGGTTTTATCTGATTTGTTATCACTGGAGAAGATATTAAGAAACACAAAGAAATAAATTTGACATTTGTCCTTTGTAAATATGCGTTTTACGATGGAGCCAGGACGATTGTGTAGATGCATCGGATACTTTATTTTACTCTTGTATCTCTCTCTCTTTTTAAAGGGCAAATAAGTTTTGAGGTTTTTCATGTCAAAAAAGTTGGAACGAAGTCAATTCTGTATACAGCCATATACAATATGCTTTCAAACAATACCTATTTTGAGTTTGATCAAAAGAATAACTTTTTTTAAATGTTGTATAAGGTTCAAAAACAAAATTATAAAAAGTAACAGACCAGTGGACCAGTGTGGATTTCATTCTTTGCGACTTTGAGTTAGAAATTCGCAACTTTTTTGCACTGCTTGATAAACAGAGCAGAACTAAGGAGACTGTTAAGTTCTTGAAGTTAGACTTAGTGTTTTTCTCTGGACAAAAAAGCTCTTTAATATTTACGGCTTGTGTCAAGTCAAAAGCAGCAGAAATGGCATTTATATCATATAGATGTAAAATACCTAAAACCGTAATATAAAAGCTACTATTTACTATTAAAGGTTTAACTTTTCATTTTGTGTTTTTTATGCCATACGACTCTTGATTTAGTATTAAAGCATTTCAATTGAACCTAAAGTGAAGCAATAAGTAAGACAGGAGTATCCTTGGGTTCTAGACGTTGTTTGAATTCTAAATCAAAAACTGCAGAAGGAGAATCTCTCTTCTGTATATAGAAGAAAAATAGGAATGTATAAATTTTATAGATGCAGAGAGGGTCATTCTTGTTTTTGTCGAAAGGACCGACCCGTTGTTGACCATTCGTATACAAGCTATCCAAAAATATACTAGACACTTTACTTCTTAAGGCCTAGACCAATTCACTGCATACATAAATGTAAGAGAGAGTCAATTGCATTGTTGAATAGGTCTCTGTTGCATAACCTAGAAAAATTCCACTTGGAACTACTTGGAAATTGAAGTAGCTTTTTGAAGTTTGTATTGACGAAAGAGTCTCATCGTTGTCCAAGTTCTTGGTAATGGTGCTTAAAATTCTGGACACATTCCCTTCACTTGATGTCTCAAGATTAGAAATATACAATGTTATGTATTGAAATAGTCCTTTCATCGTTTCATCTTCTTGGCAATTGGTATTTCATGAATAAATTGTTTTAGGTGATACAAAAATAAAGAATTGTTTTTTCTTTTCAATATGTCAAATTGAGACTGATTTTTTTATAGTTTAAGGTTTATAAAATTTACCAGTTTAGAAGTATATTTACTTTTTGTAACATCTTCAATTGAAGGTATCATTGATCAATTTCTCGAAAAGATTTATTTTTGTATTCGAATTTCGAATAAGATTTGTTTACAAGTTTGACACAAGATTGCTTGCCTTTGTTTTGAGAGTATTCAATTTTGGCTTTTAATTCCAATTTCTTCAATACAGTAAGTTACATGTTGTATGAGACAATTCTTTAATACTATCATCATAATTCATAAAAAGACAGAATGCGAGGAAACACAAAAGGTTTCGTACACAACGCAAGGACTTTAGTCAAAGCCAAAAATGTATGATTGTTTTTCTAATGTAGCATTGTACAAGATTATATTATTAGTTGTCCCTTCTTCCCCGACCCTAGGGATTTTACTAAAGGTACTATTACCCTAGTAGAGAGTAGATGTCAAATCCCATGTTCCACATCGTCATACACAAGTGACAGTTTGTTGGAACAATATCAACACATTCGTCCTAATGCTGAATGTTCATTCTCAGCAAACTAACAATAATCCTGTCATCCTTTGTATTATTATAGCTATTTGACTTGATAGCTTTGCTTTGTGTCAATACATGGGAGTTGGGATGTATTATATGTGTGCGTATTTGTCTTTTTGTTAGCTTTTCGGAATCGATATTTGTAATATCGCGATGTGTTGTGAAATTAGGTTTATTTTTATTACTTTTCTGAAAACAGAAGCTAGTTTCTGAAATTGCAGACATATCACCTTCTTTTGGAAAAAAATGACTCAATATTTTTTCTTTTTTTGCTGTAAATATATTGAAACGTCTATATAATAGTTAATTTTTAAATGGAAAATAAAATTTTAATAGATCGAGAATTTTTTTAAACATTTACGAACAACAAACAAAAATATTTAAAATCGTTTTTCGAACTTTTAATCCGATATTTGCAGTACAAATGGAAACAAGTGTATGGGACGTGAATGCCATCTTAGTCCTCTCATTAGATTTCATGCATTACTATTCCATTTAATTATTTTCTTCATTTTTCATCACGCATTATAATGTCATCATAAAATAATGAAAAGAATAACATAAAAAAGATGTTTTCTCCACGGATGTTTTTGTCTGTTTGCTGTCTTTCTGTAAAATTTAAGTTGGAGACTCAAGTCTCGAGTTATAGCTATTTGTCTCATACCTCTTTTTATACTCTTTTTACTTCTAAAAGACGGAAATAACTTCATCCTTTCTTTTCCATCTAAATTGTTTGGCTTAAGCTTCATAAAGTTGTGTTTCTTTAGAACTAGCAAAAAAAAGTTCTTCAAGTTTGTTTTACTCAACTTGAAAAGATAAAAATAAATTCTTATATGCGTATTGTTAGGCTGAGAGCAAACGCATTTGCATTTTTACTTTCAACATTTTCTTGGAAAGAAAGCTACTGCTGGGAGAAAGAAAAAATGCACAAAGTTTTTCAAGCCTTTTGTTAACTGTAGTTTGAATTAATTTTAGTCTGGTGTAGTCACTTCAAAACGTACTTACTATATTACTATAATAATAATCGAAAGATGCAAAGAGGATGATTATTGTAATAATTTATTCAAGTGGTATTTATTGGAATCTGCTGCTGAAGATGACAGAAATTGTTGAAATCACATCATTATATTCTGTATGAATGGTAAACACATCTACACACTACACATCAGACTTTGTTTTGTCACAAAGACAAAAGGTGAATTGTAAATCTACAAATCCAGAATTTTCCTCTGATTACTTTAGAGAATCCGATTGACTACAGTCAACAGTATGTCTAGTCGTTTCTAGTAATACTTACAAATACTTTAGGCAGAAAAGGTCATCAGATTTCCGTTCAATTTATTTCAATTTTATACATGCAAGAATTGAATCCTGTTCTGAAAACAATTACCTACATTTATGTTATTATTTTGAATTTATGTCAAGGTTGTTGTTTTTATTTTTATTTCAATGTTCAAAACATTATAAGGGTTATGGTTTACTTTACTGTCAGTAAAATTCTGAATCTAATTATTCAAAACCAATCAAGAATTTTTTTTTCCAATTTCAATCTTGCAAGTGACAGAATCAGGTGGGTGGGTTTTTTTTAAAGAAAAATTAAAATGTCAAATGACTACAATATGAAAACACATTTATGTACTAAAAGGGAATAGCGAATACATAAAATTGGATTCTCAAAATAACGTAATTTAGGTGTAAAGTAGGGAAGATTTTAACACCCAAAATCCTGAATGTCACCAGTTTATTTGTTCTATTCCATCTGGATCAATTGTGCACTTTGAACTATATAGAGTTATCTCCTAACTTATAAAACCAACTGGAAATCCCTATTTATGTATGTAGTAAATGGTAGTAGTAACAATAGTGTACAAAGTAGCAAGAGTAGAAAAGGAATAAAATGCAATCAAGAAGGATTATCTGCTGCTAGAACTACCACACATAACACACAGCCTTTGCTGATCCTGTAGAGTCGTAGATGGAACCAAATTATGGTTTTGAAAGAGACATTTATTGCATGAATTGAGTTGTCCTATTTGTACTTACAATTACTATTAGTAGTAGCAACTACGAAGCAAAATACCTCGCTTAAATTCTCTCAATCTAAAAATATTACATGTAACATTATTGCTTTCACTCTCGTTGATAACATACTAACTATAGTCGTGTCTAGGTCTTGGTATATATTATGGGGGGACTTCTATCATCATCCTAATTGTGTTCGTATTTAGTTAGTTCAACTCGAACATTATTCAGAACTACATAGGATTACAGATATTACACAGTGCATATACAAGCAATAGAAAGGAATTTGAGGTTTTGTGTAAAGCCGAGGGGAAAGTGGTGGTGAAAAGCCAAAAGAGAGACTTAAATAAATCCTAGTGATATTCATAAGCAATGTGTATGTATTTTAAAGTTGGAATTTAGAAAAGTCAAGTTAAAACCTGGGGATAAAAAGGAACATTTTCTATTTTTTTTACATAGACGGAAGGGGTCTTTTGTGTGAATTTTTTGTATAAGGGAATAAGGGCTAAGACGGGATTGAAAATGTGAGACGGGATTTATTATTTAAACAAAAATTCACAAAGATATAACCAGACAGAGCTTAATGTAAACTTATTAAGATCCGAATCCTTGTAGAATACCCGGTGGATGTGAATTGTAATTTTGTAAATCGTGAATGCTCTTTGCACATAATACCCGAAGCCCGGTTAGATTTTGGCTTTGGTCTGGGTCCTACATAGGAATGATAGTGGCTTTGGTGGTGTTAGGAAAAGTCGAAAGAATTAGTGGATTAGGAATTCCGTGAACGTATTTTTCACACCCTATTTTCTATCTCTCTCTCTCTACTTCCCCCTCTCTCTTTCTCTAGTTTCTCTGCAATGCTTTCACTTTCGGTTCGTTTGTTCGTGTTAATTCCCCTTTTCATTCAGTCACTTTCTTCATTCGTAGAAAATTTTCTCTTTTTTATTATTCTTTATCAAATTGCTCTCATTCATGTCAGCAAGAAGAAGGTTCTATTCAAAAGTGTTTACTATAGGATTGATATTACCGTAGGGTAATGAATAATATCATATAGGTAGGTTGGTTTAGATTGGGTATGAATGACTATGAATGAATTCAGTGTGAGACATATAACGGAAGTTAGTTATTACCGTACAATGTATGATGTATAATCTTATTAAATCATGTATTACATTCATTAACACACTAATTTGGATTCATTGAGACTTTATTCAATATTTGAATGAATTTTTGTACAGGCATGGGCTTTTTGGATTTTAGCTTTTTTATATTGCTAGTGGAATTCTGAATAATAATTACGGTACTAATTAGCATTGTGAATGACAAGAAGAATAAAACATAATTTTGATTTTCAGTGATTTGTATGAAGTTTCTGAAGTTTACGCATAGAATTAAAACGGGTTTTAAAGAACGATAAGACGAGTAGAGTTTTTAAAAATTGTCTTTATTCTAGCTGGCTGAAAAAATGTATAGTTGATTTCGGTTCATAATTTAAGAATTAATTTTCAGAATAAACTAAATCTGCCGTTGACTGTTGATAATTGTGTATGCCAAAATCACTAGTGTCTGAAAATTTTCTGATTTTCTTATCAACTTCATCTTTGCCATGACTTTATAATGAAGGATTGAGAATAAATACACCAGGATAATAAAGAAAATACTCTTCGTATATCTAGCTAAGCCTAAAATGAGCTTTCTTATTACCCTTCAAGTGAGCATTTCACTGGAATCAAAAAGCTTCCTTTGATATGAAAATAATCAAGTTAGAGAAATATGGCTGAATCAATAGCTTACGTATATAAAATATCTTATCAATTGGTGAATTAGCAGCCAAATGCCTCTTCAACCTTGACAGTTGACTCTGACATTTGGGTAAAATTGCTTGCCCAACATACTCGAGCTGTCATTGACAGAGACTTGGAAATGTAAGATAATAATATATATATAATATGACTTGTGTATATAGAAGACCATGGATTTGCTGTTGTACATTGCCTTAAATGCATTAGCATTACATTTTACTATGGTAGTATAAGGTACACATTGACTAAAGCCTTTTTGGTAGCTTTTGTTCACACACAGTAAAAGCTGAATGGGTTCTTTCTTTCTTTTCTAGAGACTGACAGACGAAGTCCATTACTTTGCCAGTTACCACTATTACTACAATCCAAAATCAACCGAAGGAACAGTCAAGAGTTCAAGTCAGAGCTGACATGGCACAAGAGTTTCTCTTAAAACACTTAAAATCTCATTTCTCCTTCATTCTTGTGATTTTTGCCTTTTTTTCTTTTGGGGAGGCAAGTAGGTGTTATAAAGGTACGGATCGGACTAACTTTTTTGAATGAGATAATAAAAAAATAATAAAATGGTTACAGAAGAGTTATATATACTAAAAAAGTTACAAGTTACAAACAGAAAGATTAAGATGATTTTGTAATATAACTTTTATCTTAAGAGTGGTATTATGAAGGTGAGACAGCGGAGAGATATAACTTGTCACTCAAATGTCAATACACTAGATAATTCTATTGTTACATGTGTCAATAACTTGCTATTTTTATCTTTGATCTTTGTTAGAAATCTCACTTTGTCATTCTGTTATTTGTACTTGTGATGTCAATGGTATAATGGGCTGGAATAGTTTTTAGTACTAATGTAAGTATTAAGAGATTTTTGTGACAAGTCGATTTTTATAAAGTTTTTCTTGGTTTTTTGTGTAATATTATTTTTGAAAAATAGAATCTTTTTGATATGTAAAAATAAATTTCCATACTAATTTTTATATTTCCACCTATGCCAAGATATCAGCTCGCAGGGATTTATTATACATTAGGGTAGGATGCAATGATGCAAATAGTGGAAAATGCAACCAACAAAGCATTTGAAATTTTTTAAAGAAACAATGACATTTTAAGACGAGCTATAATGTTGCAACAACAGCAATATAATTTTTAAGCCGTTTCCTCAAAACTTCAATATTAATTTTGCATACTGATTATTTTTTTTACATAATATACAGCTTTATAATCAAAGTTAATCACAGTCTTTCAGCAAAAAGTCACCATGATTACGATGACAAACCCTTAGGTACCTAAGGAGCTTGTAATAAGTAGTCACTTTACTTTTACCAAACATAATTTATCATTCACTTTCATGTAATTTCATATACCTGGACTTCAGCCCAAGTAGAGTTTTACCTTGCGTTGTTCCTACGCATAATGAATAAAGCATTATGTCGTGCATGATAGCATTAGTTAGGTAATATTGAAAAAGATATACCTACTTTATAGTACAGTGCATGAGGTACACGATGAGAAATAATTCATAAATTGGTTAGAGTAGTTGAATCCCTAATGGATAAAGATGACGGAGAATTCTCTGAACTCTGAAACATTAATTTGGTGAGATGAACAACTGCTAATGGAACTAGAAAAGTAGTCTGATATGGTTGTAAGATCTAAAAGATCTTGTCTGAGTATCCTGGATGCTTCCATCATGTTTCTCAAATTCGTTTCCAGGAAAGTAGACAGAAGTTCATATTTTTTCTCATTTGCGACCCTTTTTATAATTTTTACATGAAAGAAAAGGACGAAAAGATAACAAAATTCTTAAGGAAGTAAGTTGAGCTCTTATAGCCGGGCAAGTCTTACATTGCAAGTAATTTCCAAGTAACTATTGGATGCCTTCAAAAAGATGCTAATGCAAGAAACATGCTTAATGAAAACCTTGGTAAAGATGTTTCCAAAGTAAAACCTACTACGGCACTTTGATTATACCTTAAGAATAAAAGAATAGGAATGTCCAGGAATGCAGAAAGACGAAGACATGTTTCACAATTATGTCTTGTCATGTCCATCGGAAAGCTGCATTCGTTTATCATTCTCCTCAAAAAAAGGACAAAGATCTCTAGATTGTAAGATCATTTAACATTTTTTCACGCAACAAGCTCCTCAGTACTTGGCGGCATATAACATCTCTCTAATATCCAGAGTATGATTAATAATTGTACAAAGCATTTGTCACAAGGATTCTTCTACGTGTACAACTTATGCATGAATTATTAAGAAAATTATTTTGATTGCATCAAAATATTTCTCCTGTCTGAGGATATGATGTGCCTCCCAAGTGTTCTAATGCTCTTTGTGTGTCTCACCAATAATAATAATAATAGTTTTGACATGACTGCTTCTGTCACTTTGTCTTTTGTCGTGACTTTCGCATTTTTCTCGTTGTGTTCAATCTTTTTAATTTTTTTTAAGTTTGATAAGCTCTATCTAGAATGATAAGTTAGGAAAGAAGTATCAATCTACCAACTGTTACTTTTATACTTTTATGCAATGCGGGTTTAAGAATTTGGATTTAATGAAATTTAGAGTTATTGTTATGCACGAAGGATATTATGTTGCTTTAGAGTAAGTAGAAATTATAGAAACAACAATAATCTGTATAACTGTATGGAAGTTGAAATTTGTTGGAGCTTTACCCACATTACGCAAAACTATGCCTGAATGATTCATATTGATGTGATTTCAAATTACAATTGAATCGTATAATGTTATAATCAATAAAATTAATGTTTCAAGTGTGTTATTGAGGTTTGTTACATTGAAGACTAAATTAGGATGCAAAGGAGTAAACAAATCTATTAAAATTCATAAGTGTTTACTTCTGTAATTTAGATTTGTCCTTGTTTATAGTATAATCAAATTAAATAGGATTTGAAGATGTAGCTTTAATTACCTGTAAAACTTTCCAGTTTGAATTGAGTTTATTACATCACTCAGAAACTTGATTGACCATGCATTGACGTAAGAAAAGGTAATTATTTGCTACTAAAAATGTAGTAGAAAATACCCAGATTGATTTGTATAATCGTAATCGTTAATCATGTACCATTTTGCTGTTCGTATACAAGTATCCATTGTTTTAAAATAATCGCATATTTACTACGAAATTAAAAAATGTTAAACCTTCATACAAGTCATAATATCTTGAGTTTGAAATTACGAAAGTAGTATGTCTAAAATTTCTACATATAAACTTGACCTGTTAACCCAACCTTAATTAATCAAGATTTACTCTTTTTTTTGTGCACTTACAGACATCTAAACTCTAATAAGAAATCATGAAATCTTGTGAAATTTATAAATACATCTTTCTTTCCATTCTTTTACTTAATCTTCTAATTAGTAAGACACAATTATTATCTTTCTTTAAATTCATTCATTCATAACACTGTGATTTAAAGACTAATAACAAATTTGTTTTGCCATTGTGTTCAAGGTGAAGGAGAATGTGACACGGCTTGTGATTCTTATCGAAGGAAAGGTTTTTGCAAGAGTAAGTTGATATAGAAAAAAAAAATTTCCTGATGACATTATAATTTTTTGTTTGATTAGTCTTAATGTAAAGTTATAATTAAAACATATTTTATAACATTGTTATAATGTTACAGGCAAATACAAAGGTGCATCAAGAACGGCTCGAAATATGCGGAAATGTTTCCTAATTGTCGAAAGATGTCTTAAAATAATGCACATGTTGGATACAAGCAAACCCACTCCTCTTCAAGCACAGAATTCCGGATTTATGAATTTCAACTCAAATAATGTACCACAAGCCTATCCTACTTCAAATTAATTACAGAAGGAAACTTTGACCTTCTTTTGAATTAGTAAATTTGTATATGCTAGTATCCTACAAAGACTTAAAACTTTATTTTTTTCTACCTTTTTTAAGGTACCTGGAGCTATGGATTTCCAATGATTTGTAAACTGACGATTGTTATTTAGAAAACGTGTAAAAGACGATTTTGAAATTAATAAAAAAATTATAACTGGGATTTTGTCTACTTTTTACTTAAAATTACTATTTTGTTTTTGAGGTTGAATTGAAACATAATTAAATTTGACAATAGGGAAGAGTTACGTAAGAGTTTCATGCTTGTAATTCTTATACAAAGTGGAAATTTTGTCTACTTTCCATTTACCTCGAATTCTTTTTTTATTATGCTATTGATTCGGAATCGGAAGAAACAATGATTACAATTATAACACTTCCTACGTAAATTAGGCACGGATTCTTTTTTTACTATAATACTCACTAACGAATGTTTTTATGTGAACTTTAATTTAAATGCGTGCACACTTGTTCTCTTTATATTATAGGACCATATTAAAAGATTTAATTTACTAAAAGTTTATAGTATACCTTGTTCATATACTGTATAGATTTCTATTTAGTATCAAAATCAACAATGCCAGAAGATTACAAAGTTTGTAAATCTTCATAAATGTCAGGATTTTTAATGTATTTATGTATACGCCTAAATAATATTATTTGGCAATTTAAAAATTCGTGTATTGAACTATTAAAGTAAAAATATTTACTTGCGTAAAAAATATTAACAAATAAAATTTTACATTAATATTAAGTCATCATTCCACAACCTGGCAATACAAGTTTTTGTAAAATGTTTTAAAAAGTAGTGACTTAAACTTTAACTGATAACCCTTGTAAAAATCATGATGTAAATATGATGACGATATATTGAATAATAAATTAAAGGTGCAGTTGCATAACATTGTGTATATCCCTTTGAGAAACTCTCATAATCAATGCTGAATTGACTGAACTTAGTTTAACCCAAGTGTATCAATGAAGTATATAATTTTATGAAATATGAACAAGTCTATATTGATTGATACACTCGTATGCGTAATATTGGTTAAAAACTTTGCGGCTTTGTATCTGGTGCAGCATCGGTAACGAAGCGATGAACTGAAACATTGTTTTTCAATAATCGTCTCCAATAACGCAAAAAAAGTTCCAAGTCCCAAGCGAATAAAGTCTCGAAGGAGTTTTGAGTCGATGAGTTTTGTCAAATTCTCTTAGTCCCAACCCAATCTACAAGGATTCAATCGTAGGCCAAGCTTAACCATCATGAGTGAGAAGAATTACAAAATTAGAATAAAAAGCTTTTCAAATTGCATTCATCTCTTACCACAAAAATGATAACGTAAACCGACTTGAAGATTGTTACTTAACTTTTTAGGGCAGATTCCATTTGTATAATATGAGGAATTATATGTGAATAGGGTTCCTTTAATAGTTACAAATAATAAAACAAAACTAGGTTTATTTTGCAAATCCCTTAAGAACACACCATCACCACCATTGGGATTTAATACCACCGATGATTCTTGAAAGATTTTTTATATGTTATATTTAATGTATACCTAAATGTAGTTTTTAATACATTTTAGTTAGTTAATAGTTGTATTATTATCTTATTTGACGATTTGATGCGCGATCTCGATCGTTTACAAATAATTTTATTCCACAATTAAACTTTCTTTTTTTGCTCCTAACTGCAGTTTGCAATTCGACTTCCTTCGTGGTTCATCCACTAAAAATTCAATCCTTGAGATTTTCAAAGTGTGTGTGTTTTTTTGTATTGAATACGAAACAATTGTGAAGGAGTAAATTGTAAAAGGATTATTTAAGTAGGTATACTTCTTAAGAAGTGGGAAGATTTTTTTACGTATATCTTTATAAGGAAGACAAATGGTTCGTCTCGGTCCACTGCCCTTGTCTCTGTGTTTTGTGTATTTATTGTGCTTCAGTTCTAATTTAACGGGTAATTTTTGAAATTTGAGTTTTTTTATTGAAAAAAAAACTTATGAAATGGGAACTTAGTGCATCGTGTTAATAAAAAATAAATGTGCGTTTGTTTTTTGTTTTTTTTGGTTTGGGGGAAAAGTTCTTGGCGAAGGTCCGTTTTGTAATCAAGGAGGTGCAGGGCCTCGAGATATGATACAAAATGGGGCGATGAATCCGAAATACATGTGGAATAAGCGAGGGCACAAGACCTATGTCCCTGTTGTAATGGATCACTCTTATAGTAAGAATTTGAGTTTAGGAATTTATTAATATATGAAGAGGATTCGTTTTCAAATCGGTTTAAATATTGATTTTTTAAATTTTTTTATATACAGCTTACAAAGAGCACAGTATAATTGTAGGGGGTTTACATGAAATCCAGCAGAAAACTTGTGTTGAATTTGATATTTATGACAATGAAGCTGAAGTTGAAGAAAGTGATTATGTTTACATAACGAAAAATACCAAGAGGGGTTGCTATTCTTATATTGGTAGGATTGGTGGAAAGCAGGTGGGTTAAAGAAGGTTTCAGGAAATGTGTGTTCGAAATTTTGGAATTGATTTTTAAAATTTTGGTAAAATTTTATAGGAGATTGGATTGCCTATAGGATGTATTAGTCATAGAACGGCTATGCATGAAATGCTTCATGCACTTGGATTTCGACATGAACATGTGAGATATGATAGGGATGACTATATTATTGTTTTCTGGGGAAATATACGACCTGGAAGAGAGTCAAATTTTAGAAGAAGGAGCCCTTCTGACCTCGTTGCAGGGCCTTATGATTATGACAGTATCATGCATTATGAAAGGAAAGCCTTTTCTGTAAATGGAATGGAAACCATTAGACCTTTGGTAAGTTTTGTGTGTTGAGTTATTACATAATACATTTTGAAATTTACTTATAGTTTCACTTTTTAATATAAATTTCAGAAAAACGGAGCAAAAATCGGTGTTCGACAAAAGATGAGTTACTGGGATGCTAAGAAAGTCAATATGGTTTATAAATGTGGGGGTAAAGGGGGTGGTGGTGGAGGTCTTTCTTGGAGTCCTGCTTTAAGACATAATAATATCGATTACAATGACCTCAATGGCACACTACCAATCGCAGAATATGATGACTTTAATGGTGCTGACCAAAGACAAACTAGAACAACTGATCGGAACGAAGGACACAGGGGTAATGGTGGGTTTAGCCAGATCTCTTCTCATCTAGATGATGATCATCAGCATCCTCATCCTCATGATGAAGACAATGGTCATGCAAATCATAATAACAACAACAACCACAACAATAATCATCATCACAATGACCATAGGCATTTCCCTGCTAGTGAGGGAGGTGGAGATGGTGGTGATAGGAATAGCTTTCATAGTAATCATAATGATGATCATAATGGGCAGCCGTTTTATTCCCAGGATGAAAATAGTAATGATGATATTTTATATGACTTTTGATTGAATAAATTAAATATTCACGCTAATTTAATTACTCCAAGTTCCTAGTACTACTTACTTAATTCAGCTGGGTGATCAAGTGATCACACAGTTAAAGGAAACTCATCTTTTATGCATTCTTTTAGCATTTTGTAACCACTACTACTGGAAAAGTGAAAATTACGTAAATCGCGTTTATTTACTTAATGTAATTTTATTGCATTTCATGAATTGTGCAATCTACTAACATATTAATTTTGTCACAAAAGACTAAATCATTGCGTTACAACAAGTGTTATAACTTATATAAAATTAACAAAGTAGGTTTCAATTTTCTGTGGAAAATAGCTACAACCTGTAACGTATTGAGATTTGTTTGAGATTAACAACATTGTATTACATGAAGATCCATCACTCTTACTATCATTTAACTCTTACTGATGTGTCTCTCTTGGACTATTTTTCATTCTAAAAGAGAAGTTACAAGTGTAAAGTTAGTTGTAGAGGGGTGCCAAAGAAATTGAAAGGTATGATTACGTATACATAGAGACCCACAGAAGAAGTAAAAAGATGAGATGAAGAGTTGATACTAAAAGTAAGTAGCTGAGGAGGTAGTGATGGTCGTAGTAGTAGCATCAGTGAGCTTCTTTTCAGGATGGTGGTAATAATATTGGTGGTAGCTTTTGTTGTTGTAGGTAAATTACAAGTTGCATTGAAGCGATGTGGATTGAAGTTAAAAAGGAGGAAATCCAAGAAGCAATTAGTAATTGTCTGTCGGGATTTCTTGCCTTAAATTAAACTCTGAATGAGACTTATTGCTGCAATGGAATTGGGCTACCTTATTTCTTGTATAAGTGGAAGACACCATGGGGTCTGTTTCTTCTTGTGTAATCGAATGGGGTTTTGTATCACCTGAGATATATTATGAGTTTTATCTTTATTACTATCATTTACTTGTATATGAATGAACTTGTTGTAAGTTTTTGATGAGTAAGATTTACCGACCTACCTCACACAGGCTGTCGTACTTCCGGTTAGTTTTGTGATTCGTATTGTACAGTTGAGTGCGTTAGACGTTAATATTTTATCTGGACAGCTTAAGAAATACGAAATTTTATAAACAGGTCATGTTTAAAGAATATTAATTAAAAGAATTGAAAAAAAATCAAATTTGGAAAATTAAATTCGTCAATAAGTATTAATAGTTACAAGGCTATTATTGTTTCGAATTCGAATATCAATATTTTCATATATACATTTGTAGAACTAGAATCGGTAATAACAAATAGTTCCCAAAAATGCTATTCGTATTATCAGTAGCATAATTTTTTATTTGCAACAAGCAATTTTTAACTCAATGCTATAAAGTAATTACTCCTCTTATTTAAAGTTTAATAGTCTATCCAAATTACAAGAATCTTACTTCAATAATCTACTCCATTTCATAAAACATCATCCTTACAGAACAAAATCTTTTAATAATTTTATTACTCCATAAACTAACCTCAAGACAAGCAAACCCTTTCATTCATTTTGGTCAGTTCTACCTCAAGTACAAAAATCCTCTTAATGCACTACACAATCCGAAAAGTTCTATCTCGAAACTACAATGCATTTCTTCT
>JAQGAA010000075.1:0-34188 GCA_034696425.1 Isotoma viridis
TACATAGAAATGCGAAGGCAAAGAAGACAAGAAGAAGCCAAGAGAGATTCATTCCGTTTTCCAGGTTTCATGGAGTCAGAAGCTACAGCCATCTTCTACTTATTAATTTATTAATAAATAATATTTCATTTTCTTGATTGTATTTAAAAGGAAATATTAAAGTCAGTTACTTTAATAGTAATAATTATTATAACTAATTGTGTGTGTGTGTGTATAAAGCGTTTTTCTAATTATTCCCCATATTGGATTGTGGATCTGGATTATATCATCACTCAGTAATTGGCTAATAAGAAGGGTAAGGTAATTCCTTAATTTAGAACTAAGGCAATCTCATCGATTCATTCATAGTTTATAATTATTAATTGGAGGAAGAGAGAGTAATAGGGATAATTCCACATATTAGAATCTCACAACCCTCACAATTAAAAGGAAATACGATATCAAGAGAACAGAAAAAATGCTGATAGTGTAATCAATAATGATTATCGATGATGATAAGTATAACCTCGTAACAGAGAGGTATGGATTGTGGAGTAATCATAATATTAATTTGAGACAGAGAAACACAGTAGCATATAAGTAACCGCAGTGCATGTAATTTTGGTGATTCTAAGAATCCAGTAGAAAATAAGAGTGTAGTACAAAAATAAATGCCCTAGAGAAGTTGGTTCCTCGTTGGTTATTTTTTCCCATGCTCATTTAATTGATGAGGTCGTTAGTAAGACAGGTGGACAATTAGGAGGCAAGGTTTTCTGACTCGAGTGACCCTCATGGATTTCCTCTCTTACCTAACCTTCTAACTACGATCACCGATATAGTCAAGAAGCCTACTTATAGAAGTTCTGTCTTCCTTCTAAAGGCCGGGGAAAGTCTTTCACTTCGTGACTTTTTTGCGAGGCATAAAAAATCTGAAAATAGCACAGGAACCATCAGATACTCATTCGCTGGGCACTGATATAATTTTAATAGTAGAATGAGAGACTATTTTCTTAGTCATGGTATTTGGAAGTCGAAGCAATGAGACTCTGCTGTTAATGACTTTCTGCGGCCTTATCGGTTTTCTTAAAGGATAAGCGAAATAAAAATATATAAACCAGGTTCTATTTACGAAATAAAAGAGAAATGGAGAAAAGGAGAGGAAAATATAATCCTTTAATTCTTGTCTCAAATCTTCCTTCTTTAGTCGAATGCATTAATGAAAAAAAGCGACGTTGATGATACAGCGATACATAGTTCTGAAACAACTTGCATAGTGCCGAACATCAGAAAAATGTGTGGTATGAAAGAAAGTGTATTTACATAGAAAGAAAGGACACCAAGTCCCCGAGGACTTCATAATTTAGACGAACACATGCTACCAACATCTCTTAAATACTGCTCCGAAACGAATAAAATCATGTCATACATAGTTGTAAATTGTGTCTTTATCGTCAATCTATCTTTAACCATTCATCTCAAATGCCTTTTAAAGAGTTGGGGCTGTTGGAGCCGAGCCTTTAGTAATGGAATGAATGGGTACACCCTTGAAGCATTTCAGACATAATTTATTTTGAAGTCTGAAGTGGGTTATAGTTTATTTTCTGTATTTTGAATTTTAAAATTAAGAATGTCGCAGTGCCTTTATGTAACTTTAATAGAAAGATTCATTAAAACATAATATAGTAGGAACATTTGTTCTTAGATTCTAAAATAAATTCAAAAATAAACTATCTTCATGTACCTACCTAGTTTTTATTTTACTACTTCAGTCATTTATTTCCAGTTCTTTTTAGGTATATTTTAGATATTTCTAAATAATTCTAATAGCCCATTTTCCTCATGATATGCACTTGGCACTTAAATAATGTAAAATAATGCAGTTCCAGAGTGGGAACAATATACTTTTAGTTTAAGTTTAATCTTTAACTGGGACTAAATTGATATACTTTCAGTATATCCTATCAATTCCTGTAATTGAATATTTTAAAAAGACAAATCATAAAATAATGCATTTTTTTTTATTGAATTGTAAACTTTGTGATCTTGTTTAAAATTAAATTTTTTAATAATGATAATGGCAACACTTAATAAAAATGTTAATTACTTGAAATGAAAGCTTGTCATTAGAAATTATCCAAATTGATTTCAAACGGATGTTTTGAAAAGGTCAAACTCCAATTTGCACATCAGCCTAAGGACCATGTAATATATTTTTCATTTGCAGTTTTGAAATCTTCCAAAGAAAAGATAGAGTGAAGGTAGGTTCCAAAGCTAGAAGGCAAATACCATATAGAGTCATAGTTGTTGGACATCCGAGTGTAATACAATAGTAGAGAATATTACGATGCATCATTGACATAATATTTGTCTATTTGTTAGTTTTGAGGCTACACGCTTTGGAATTTAATTGCTAAGAGCTGTGATAATGCACCTGAGATTAATAATTAAATCGATTTATACTTAAAGCCAATCGATTGCTTGCTTGCTATACCGTTTCTGTTAGTAAGAAATGGCGAAATGCGAATAAACTTTAAGTGAAAATTACTTTGTGAGCTATTATTAAGTCCAATGGTTTGAACAGTTCGAAGGACGAATTCATATCTATATATAGACAGTAGAAGTAAGCCAAGCTCAATTACAACTAAAAAAAGTTTTTGATGTCGCTGCTGGGATGGTATATATAATATATAGCCATTTACGACATGCCATCAGCTTTAAAAATATACCACACTCAGATTTTTTAAATACCAATTTATTATTTAAAATATACTCATTTTTTAAAAGGTAAATCCAACCAAACAATACATTATTATAAAACATGTTGTTCAGGTTATTCCTGAACTCTCTTTTGTCATTATATATATTATAATGACATTAAATATGAAATGAAGACACGCTGAGCTAATCCCGTAACTATCTTTCACTTATAGCTATATACTGTAGTCTCGTCAAGAATCGTGAGAAAATACCCAGCAGACAAACTATGTCTCAGATCGGTCCACTGAATGCATAACATATTGTGATCAATTGTGACTTAAGGAGAATGAAATAGATGTGAGTCCCATGTCATTCCTTGGGAACAACAAGACCAACTGTCAAATCAAATGACACTTGGAGTTCTGTCTCTAGAATAGTGTTGTGCACAAGCATTAACTTGTATAACACAACTTGAGTTGTAAGTAAGAGACATGGACATATCAATAGGAACAACGCTGGGTTTTGCTTATAGACATCCATTCGATTACTTTAACTCAAATCGAGACTATTTCAAGCTTTCACAGCACAAAAGGACAGGTCTAAAGAGAAAAGAGACTCTTGAACTTTGCTCAGATAAACAGAACAAACTGTAGAGGAGTAAACGTGGCAGTATTTTCAATTCAATCCAATGTAATTACTGATATTAAGCAAGGCTAGAGAAATAAGACTAGAGAAATCGGATTAAGAAAGACAAGTGGGAATGTGAACAGACTGAACTCAAGAGGGACATTTCTTCTCTTTTCTGGGATCTCGATCTTGTTCTGATCTATATGCTTCGTCTTTCTCTGTATAAAGTCTAAATTCTAAAGAAAAGATTATTACGGAAGAGAGGATCTTTGGGAGTCTTTTTAATTGCCTCTAATTAGATTTCCATTAATTACCCTCTCTTTATGAATAGAATGACACGACCATCCATGTTAAATTGGAACTTATGTACACACAAAGCCGGACTACAAGGGATGGATAAATACTACGAGCTTAAAGAAACAATTCATTTAAAGTTTTGTATATTTACACAAATGCCTAGATCTATTTAAATTAGTACAGAACTATTACGTTGGTATATACTTTCGGCTACCATTTAATCATATTCTCTTAATGAAGTTGAAATTTATTGGTGTCACAAATAGACTAGATGTAGATGTAGTTTTATTATTATTCCTTTTTGAAGGGGTGAAGTATTCAATGTGACTTTTACAACTTTGTTTTATTTGACGTTCAGAAAGCCAGTATAATACAATACATTAGTTGACATGATGTTAAACCATTATTTTTAGTGTATGGACAATTCAATACATATTTTAAATTATGATGATTTACGACGTATATATTTTATACTTATTCATTCATGTAGGAAAAGAACCCTTTAAAAGGTTACTCGTCGACCCGTTAACGCCGCTAACCACATTTGATAAATGTATAGAGAGCAAATGTGATAAAATTTTCACGCCTCAAATAACTTTATTCACACCACAACGGAAATTTCCTTTAACCCTTTTTCTTCAGAAAGTTAGGAAGTTACAACATCATAACGCTCTAGAATCTTTAACGTCGAAGAAGTGTGGTTGTATGTAGTTTTGAGTTTATACAGTCTTTCATTATAGTTTGATATAATATTATGGTACTAAAAGCTAATCGTGAAGGCAGAGCGATTCCTGTGACATGACAGCTTCATAAGACGATAAAGAGCAAAGTATATAGCTTAATACATAATGTTGTGAGGGAATCGGTAAGTTTTTATTTTAGCTTACCTATTTTTCTACATGTATACTTATTTTGGTTAGAAAATCGCTCATCCCCTGAATTTGATAAATTATGTGCAACAATTTTAAGCTTAGGCTTTATTGTACTCGATTCACATTTGATTGCATATAGAATGTGCAGCATTATACTAAACGTCTTTTAGCTATCCCGATAACATTTCCAAATTATGTTTTAATTAATTTCAATGAAATGGATTCTTTGTGCTATAGATTTTTTGAAAGAAAATATTTCAAAAAGTTACCAAAATTGGACCTTCTATAATCGGGAAGCCATAGTATGGAATGCACTGTGAGGGGATTAAATGCTCTAGAACCGAATATTGTCAAAATGTATTGCGTCTTGTTAGAAAGTTTTCAAACCGTTTGCACTCATGGTTCACTTGTCTGAAGGCTGCATGCAGATGATGATATTACAACAACTACGAGACTATGACAAAGAATCTGATAGACAGCTAGACAAGTATGAAAGAAAATTGATGGTTTGGCTTGATGCAAAGAGACTTTAGACAGGTGACTTGGGTTTTATCTTAAGTTTTCTTGAATATTCGCAGGTCATCAAATGCAAGTTGGAAAACAAACTGGATTTCATAAACCCACCTAGAACTTGCGTTTACTACTTCATATACTCCTGCCATATAAGCTGTAAAATATTTTTTAAAATATATTTTGAGAAAAGAAATGCTAGTACAGAAACGAAGAGACACTTGCTCAAACTGTGTAAAAAGTTAGTGATACTCTGCCTTCTGTACAGGGATCTAAGCTCAACCAGAATGACATCCGGACCCTTTCTGTCTCCCTTTTCACTAGGCAGATACAGACATCTTTTTCACATCATAATAACTTTCACCTCGGGCTAGTTGCAAATAAAATAACCAAAGATAACTTTCTTCATTCTGCATCTTGGTTAGACCTTATATATAACTATTGCTACTGATGTTTGAGCTACTAAAGTCGAGGGCAAAATGTCTTAGCATGGTAACTTAACTTCGTTACATGCTTGACTTTTTATGTCAGTTGCCACGTAAAAGCATAGTAACTTCTTGATACAGTTTTTCAGTCTGTTCTGTATTCGCATGATAATGATTCGATAGTGTAAACTGAGTACATCTTGAGAATTGAGATGAAAAACCACTCTCAAACTACTAATAATAGTTTGTGCCTTGAATCTAAATCTAGCCTACAGAACCTCATTCATATCATCATATCTGGGTTTCGGTTTTTCAGCAAGAATAAGACTTCCGGTGACGCGAGTTAATGAGGTCTCGTTTAACAACATTCATAGAGTCTGTAAACTCTCAACTTCCTTTCTCCATGTTCACAGTAGCATAATAAAATATAACTTTCAATCAGAAAATCCATTACCAAAATTCTTGTATGCACACTTCTGTCCTGACACATCTTAACTTCAGTTATAAATTTATAAATATGTTCGTTATAAATTAATTTAAAAAGCTATAACACGTCTACTAAAACGTAATATTAGAGCCGAGGATCTAATCGTTACAAGTTATATCTTTCAGCTATCCAAATAAATTAATAATAATACCACTTATACCAACGCCTCTGAGATTTTATCACATCAAAAATTAATTGAAGCTTGAGAATATGGGAAGCACTTGCCTTGATAGCCTGAAACAGATCATCATGACATTCTGATGAAAAGTATATGAGAACAAGTCATCACATCATCAACATGAATCTGTCAAATCTCCACGGAATGCATGGTGCTGTAAAATAATTTATCCGAACTGAAATTGATTCCTAAAATCTTTCATTATCTATTTAGATTTTATCACTTCATAAAATTAAATTCCTGCTCATAAAGTAATAATTTCAGCTCAACATGATCTTAGGTATCTCACTCGAATGTAATAATAATTTTAACTCACCCGACTATTCAAGCATCAAATAGCTCAATTTATAAGAACTTCTAATTACGTTTCTTTTCATTATTGACATTTTTGACATATACAACTGTCATAGTAGTCTCAAGCCTACAAATATAGTTTAATTTTAGATTGCTCAAGTCTTAAGCATTAGGTATTCGAATTTGAAATAAAACATTGACAAAAATGTCACCTCTGTTATTCGCAAACTAACTAAAAGTCGTAGCTGAAATTTTTAAAAGTGATTTTTATTTCATCATTCATATTGTATTGCATTATTGCATATTGTGTGGTATTGATTGTTGACGATGGCCTGCGTCTTTTGTCATTGTTGCTTTATTCGACGCTTTTTGAAGTATGGACAGTAAAAAGCGTTAACAATTAGACACAATTTATATATTAATTTTCATAGGGTAAAAATTCTCTTATAGTTAAAATCTTACATTTTCCAAACAAAATGAGACGACGACATGACCAGGACAGTGAGCGATATAACACTACTGGGGAAAGTGAAACATACAAATGCATGCACACAACGGCTTTTGCTTTCTTTCAGTCGAAGAAAGTGGAACGTTTCTCATGAATCCCATACTACTACGCATTGCATTGCTCATTGCATTGGATAAAGGAAGCAGTTAAACTGTGAAGAGGATTTGCCCGGCTTTTGGCTTACTTCTGGCGGGCCAAACCCGGTTTGTTGTTATTCAATCGAGTTCAACTACAATTTGAAGGTGACCGACCACGTCGACTGTTTGACCACTTTTTAGTTCATGTTTTGCATTAATAGTACAATTAATTTAATTTTGGACATTCTCGCTTTATTACAATTCTTAAAATTTGAAACGCGTATAGTTGTTTATTGACTGTTGATTATTACAGCAGTGTGCAGTGCTCTGTCAGATGCTCAGGAAAACGACAGACAACAGGTGCCAGGTATTTTTATTTTTTAGTTAATAGTTTGTAGTCAATTGTTTGTTGTTTTTAGTTCATATTTGCGAATGTGAGTTTGTGTTTTAAGACACATACCACACATACAATAATCTTTATTCTTCAAATAGAGCCTGTCGTGGTATGTAGGTCAAGTTGGTCAAGTATTGTTGATTGTGGATTGATTTTAATTTTAAACTTATACAATTTAATTTTTTCACAATTTAGGCCTAAAAATGAGTAGTTCCAAAGGGGTTAAGAAGGACAGAGAAAGGGAAAGTTCGTCAAGGATAGGAAGAAGATCAGAAGAATCTTCACCAGCTAAAAATGCTCAAAAAACAAGAAAGGGTCGAAACTCAGCTGAGACACCTTCACCTGCATCGTCGTCTAAGTGCAAGATAGTCCTTCCTGGAGTAAGGACTGCGAAAGCAAATGCCGTTGAGAAAATAGCCCCTGCAGCAGCAGCGGTTACTCGGTCTTCAGGGGAGGGACCTCCAGATTGGAAACGTCGTGTTAGGGCTGAATACATCAGTATAATACAGCAGCGTCGTAATCGTCGTAGGGAAGATGTTCGCAAAGCTTGGTCGCTCAATAGAGATAGAATGGGAGGTGAGTATAAAAAACTTATAACTTATGTGTTTTGAAGGAAATTTAGCTAAGAACATGCTAAATCTCGGCCCTTAGTAAATTTGTCTTATCGTGCAGTGATTTTAGGCTAGGCGTAAGAAACTGATTTCAAGATAGCTATGCTATTTATTATATTTTTCAGAATCCTTATCAAAAGAAAACAAAAAATGGCAAGATAACAACAAATCTTACTGGGAATGTAACAACACACCACCACTCCATGTAGGTGTGAAGAAAGCGTCAAGTATTCATCCAGATTCGAACAGCAAAACAAACCAGTATGCACCCATACGTATCATCGATGCAATTAGTCCTTTGCCAAATATGCTGACCTGGGCACCAATAAGACAAAACGTAATGGTTGAAGATGAAACAGTTCTTCATAATATTCCTTATTTGGGTGAAGAAGTGTTGGACAAAGATGAACAGTTTATTGAAGAACTTCTTACAAACTACGATGGAAAGGTTCATGACGAACGCGAAACCGTAACAGATCTTGATGATGAGACGTTTATGGACTTAGTCAGAGCAGTTGTGAAACTTCATGAGGAAGATGTTTCGTCCGATAAGGATAAGAGTAGTAGCAGTAAAGGACTGAGAGAATTATCTAAAGAAAATGGAGATTTTGAGACAGGAATATCAGAAGATGGACACGGGGAGCATAGCTCCAGAGCGACAACGATCGATGGGAAAAAAGAGATGTCAGCTTGCTGCAAGATTCCAAGAATTAAAATACCTCCTCTGATAGTTTTTAAAGTTATTTCAGAAACATATCCTGACCAAGGAAATGTTATTGAGTTAAAAGAAAGGTATGTAGTTCGAATTTCCTAAATGTTTTTAAAGTATTTAATATCACATCATTTCTAACAGGTATATGGAGCTTGTTGATAAATTTGAACCACAAGCTGGACTTCCACCAGAGTGTACCCCAAACATTGATGGTCCAAATGCTGAATCTGTACCAAGAGAACAAACCATGCATTCGTTCCATACATTATTTTGCCGTCGGTGCTTCAAATATGATTGTTTCCCTCATCGTAAGTAAAATGTTTTATTCACAGTTGGCATCTACGAAAAAGTGAAAATTTGAAGAACGGAAAAGTGGTTAAATATATCAAAAAATTTATAGGAATCAAAGAATCTCATCATGGACCTAAAATGCTGAAACGAAAAACCCCGGAGTATAAGACTTCTTTACCATGTGGAAAAGACTGCTATTATCACATTGTAAGATGCTGTACTGTTTGTTTACCCGTTCATGTGTTTCAATTTTACAGTGTAGTGCAATGAAATAATACCCTATGACTTACGTTTGCGCCCTCCTCCCCTTGTACAAAATCTTACTTGTGTGGTTAAAATTCTTGCTATGCACTAAAATTAACTGTTTGTTTTTAATTTTAAAGGACGAAGTGAAGGAGAGCATTTCTTTGGCGGATGCTGAAGCAACTGCGGAAACACCGGCAGATCCGTCACCAACAACAATTGAACCAACAAAAAATTTGAAAAAGTCCAGAAAGCAAACCATTGAAGAACGGACAGAACCAATTTCAGAGGATAGCAGTGAGAGCGTGAAATGCAAGGATGGATCCATTAAACATGGTAAACTTACCAAAGATAAACCTGTTTCAAACGAGAAAAATGGACGTCATGCAGATAGAAAAGTTTCAGATGATTCAAATGACGGAAGCAATCGAAAAACAGACTCAGCCCTAAGTGAGACCCAGAATCTGATCCATCATTTGCCTCCTGCTCCAGGCTTCATTCAAGATTTTCAGACGGGTGTGATTGATGAGTGGTCTACAGGTACATAATTACAATTACGCAGAGGATTACTTAGATTTTTTATGATAATAATAAAAAATGTTTTTAATTCAGCTGAACAAAGCTTGTTCCGTGCGGTCCACAAAGTCTATGGAAATAATTACTGCCTGATCGCTCGAACAATGATGAGCAAAACTTGTAAAGACGTAAGTATTTCTTTCCCAGCTAAAAAGCAAATATATTTCAAATTATTTGAACCTTTGACTTTGTTTTTTAAACGTAGTACTGAATTTTGACAGCTCAAAAGAAAAAACTCCAATCTGATCTTAGATTTCTAAATTCCTAATGAACAATGAATTGTCTATTTTTAGGTATATCATTATGTCCAGAAGCAAGCTGCTGACAATAATACGGAAGACTCTCAGAAGGAAATTACTCCACCTAGGAAAAACAAAAACAAGAAAAAAAATCGCCTGTGGTCGGTGCACTGCCGAAAAATTCAGCTAAAGAAAGACATTTCATCAAATCATGTGAACAACTACTCTCCTTGCAACCATTCTGGACCTTGCGATCAAAGTTGTCCATGCTTGCAAGTGCAGACTTTTTGCGAAAAATACTGTCTCTGTAGTAGTGAATGTAAGCATATTATCCCTTATTTTTTAAATTAAATGAGTTAATTAAGTTTCTGTAATCTGGTGGTCTATGCTTCTATATATACAATGATCGCATAAAATTTTTCAGGTCAAAATCGCTTCCCTGGATGTCGTTGCAAAGCGCAATGCAATACGAAAGCTTGCCCATGCTACTTAGCTGTGCGTGAGTGTGATCCTGATTTATGTGGAATGTGTGGAGCAGATCAATATGATGTATCCAAGATAAACTGCAGGAATGTTAGCTGCCAAAAGGGCTTGAGTAAGTAGGACTACTAGTTATGAAGAAAATGCAAATCCTAATCCTACAGCCTACACTTTATACTTTTGAAAATCGTATTTAATCAACTATTTTTGCACTTCATTTTCAATTTCAATAGATAAACACTTATTATTGGCCCCTTCGGATGTCGCAGGATGGGGAATCTTTATTAAAGAGGCTGCTCAGAAAAACGAGTTTATTTCGGAATATTGTGGGGAAGTTATTACACAGGATGAAGCGGATCGTCGAGGAAAAGTGTATGACAAATACATGTGTAGTTTCCTTTTCAATCTAAATAACGGTACGCAATATACTTTTGTAAATATGTTTGTAAAATAGTAGTAAAAATATTCGATTTTTTACCCTACACTGCACCCACTATAGATTTTGTGGTGGACGCTACTCGTAAAGGAAATAAAATTCGTTTCGCGAATCACTCGGTAAACCCAAACTGCTACGCGAAGGTCATGATGGTCAATGGGGACCATCGGATTGGAATTTTCGCCAAAAGAGCGATTCAACCTGGAGAAGAATTATTTTTTGATTACAGGTACGTTCAATTTGTTATTTATGAAATTATTGCAAAAGCTACAACTGGGTGTGATTAATTTTCCATACTTTTTCTGCCATTTCTGCGATATCAACAAGCTAATTTTATTTCATTAGTGGCACTTGAACTCATAATGCGCTTATTTATGCTATGCTAAATGCTATATCTTTTGCTTTAATCCTAACTTCAGCAAAATGAAAGAACCGGATGTAGATATACCAATTTACGACCCATAAGATGCCGTCATCTGCAGCTGAATTTCAGGTTGTTTTGAGTTAAACTCTCCAGTTTGTATGGATTGTCTGATCATTTTTTTAAATTTTAACCTTAATACCTGGAAGTTTATTTAAATGAAAGAGCCCTTTTATTAATTATTTGATTTGCAATGCAAATGCAATGCAAATGCTTGTACCCTTTTTTCCTTCACTTTTAATAGCAATAAATATTCTTAAATTTTCTCAAAAACTTTGCAAACTAGCTCTCCTTCCACTCCAAATTAACGATATTTGTATGTTTATGTATTGCTAATATTCATTTCTTTTAATTGCAGATACGGACCAACGGAACAGCTAAAGTTTGTGGGAATAGAAAGAGAAGCGGATATGGCATAGAAGATAATAATTACTAAATTTCTTGAGTTGTATAATTAATTGCCAAACACTCAATTTCCATTCCAAATTCACAGTAATTATATTTGCACTTAATATTAACATGATTAGTAAATAGGTTTGTGAAACGCCAAATATTTCTAAGGAATATTGGCTACTTGTTTCAATTTTTTTTAATGATCCGGTAATAGATTGTGATTAGTCTCCAACTAGTTTAGGTAGTATCACACCGATCCTTAATGACAATGGAATTTATTTTCGAAGCGAATGGAAACTTAGCTTTAATTTAGCTGTACAACTTTTCATTCGAAACAAATTTCCGAATATTTATATTTATGTACGCCTTTGCGATTACTTTACTCTCAATCACTGCACTGACATTAACTGCAGACTCTTTGTGCTGGACATAAACCTGACAAACCAAATACCGAAATGGTGATTATTAACTGGTGCCTGAAGGTAATTTATAGAACGATATTATTAAGGTCTATCGGGTAGATTAAATTAAATTTTCGACAATTCACTAACACAGAAACCAAAGTAGATAACTGCCTTACTTGTCAAACGCTTTATTAAATGTATAAGAGAAAGTTAAAGATATTTTTATGAATTTGATATCTTCTTAAGTATTATATGACTCATTAAAATTGTTCTATCGCATTCATTGTAATAAAATCTTTTTTAATTGACGTTGAAATATATTACTGGGTTGAATGAAGAGTTTCTTGACTAGCATAACTATTGCTGTTATCATCCATAGTAGTTGAAGCTGTTCGATCATCAATGTTGCATTCAGTTATTTCTGTGTCCAAGATTGGTTCGAGCTTTTGTTTAGATCGACCAAGAAATTTCTCAACAATCAGATCTCTGTAGATTTCCTTGTCTTCTTCATAATCGTCATCGATTAAAATATTCAAATAAGGAAAGAGCTTCGCAGTTTCAAATCTTCCGTTATCGTTACTCGTGCTCATATAAATTGGTTCTAATGATGCAACTGCGGCTGCAAGAGCTGAATTTCTTTCGTTAATACTCACGACGAACATGTTAAACCTGTTTACATGCTTAAAGTTTTAATTTTTAAAAGACAAATAAATGTTAAGAATTCAGTAAATGTTTTTTTCAACCCCTCACCCGGTCAGGGCCCTTTTCTGTGCTTCAAGATCTTCACCTTGAAGACCTTTTGATTTGAGTATCCTGTTGGCCAACTTCACTGGTATATTCATTTTTCCTTCTGCGACAATATCTGCTTTATTACTCACAAGCTGTTGAGTATTTGGAAAAAGAAACAAAGAAAAACCGCACCACAAGGTTATAAACTTGAGGTTTATGGATAAGATTTGTCCTAAAGATCTCAAACCATTTTAACATAAAATACAACACAGCTCAATCCGTCAGAGTCGATTGAGTCAAAAGTAAGTTGAAAGCATCTTTGCGTGTATGCGGTACGTGTAATAAAATTCTATTCTAATTCAGATGTAAAGCGACTAAACCTAATTGCAATATCAAAAAAATTACTAACGTATTCTAAAAATTAATTAATAGCCTACAAATAACAAAACAGCTCTACTGCTTTTCAGAAGCAAGTACCATAGAACTGTCGCTTGATGTAAATGCCGTCGCAGTACCACCAGTCTCGTCCTCACTACACAGTTTATGAAAAAAATATTTCAAATAAATATTGTCTATAAATCAGACCTCAGGGCTCTCCATGATTTCATTCGCAAAGAGTGCAGGGAAAATAGCCAAAATATACTTAGGTATCTCTTTCGGTGGTGGCATTAACATTTCTGTCACAAATCTAGGGAAAAAGTTTAGCATGACGTATCGCTTATCATCATATTTCCGTGGACACCATACCCCAGCTGAATACTCGTCTCGTCCATACAACGCATGTAATCTGAGATTTCATTTAAAAATTAATCTTTCAAAAATGTGCAGGATCAGATCATCAGCCCCGAATACAACTTACGAATTAGGAGCATTTTCTAAAGCATCTTTGAAGTCATGAGGGCCAACTTTCAAACGAATGTAATCATCCGCAGAATGAAGCAATGGTCGCTCCGCTTCCTGATCCATTAATCTCTTCATTTCCAAACTTTCCAGAAGAAATAGCAAAGTATCGCCTTCAAGTTCTTCAGGTAGGGGTACAGGAATGGTCCGATATTTTGGTACCACTACCTCTGGTTCATGTAATGAAGCATCATCTTCGTTTTCTTCGTTTGACGCTTCTCCAATTTCATTATCTTCGCCTATTTTTTCATCTTTTTCTGAAGTTGAAGAAACTGGACGCTCGATCTGCTCTTGAGTATCGACCCCGAGCTCATTATCTTCATTCTCCTTTTCTCCCTCTACTTCTGCATCCCCATCTTCTAATTCTTCTGGTTCAGGTTCTTCTTCTTCAATAAGTTCCTCAATTTCAAATGGAATTCCAAATAAATGTCTAACTCCGTCTTCTTGTAAATAAATATATCTCTCTTGAATTATCTGTCAAATATGAAATAAAGCTACATGAAACTGGAAGAAGAACATTAATTGAAAAGTTTCAACCTTAAAGTCGCTCTTAAGAGAATCTTTAATTTCCGTTACAGCACCAGTTTCCAGTAAAAAACCTTGAACAGCTATGACAGTAAATTTTTCTAAAGCCCCCATTAGTCGTACATTCGATTGACGCCTCATTTCATTCAGGCTTTCTCTGTCCAAAGGTTCTCGTTCTTTTTCAATAATTAATCAAATTAATGTCAAAACGAAAAAAATAATTTGAACACAAAACCAAACATGTGACCTCGCAAAAAATCAAAAAATACCTTCTGGCTCATCAGCAGGCGAAGTTTTTTCTTCGTTTTCATCAGCGGATTCTTGCTTATCTTTAATGGCTAGTCTCATAGCTTCGGTTTCTGCCCTTTGTTTTCGCTCTGCTTCATCTTTAATAGAAATCTATCCAACGAAGAGTCCATACAATGTCCAGATTTAATAAACCAAATGACATATGACTTACAAACAACTTTCATTAAATCAATATTCTAATTACGAGATTTCTTTTAGCTTTCCCTTCTACACAAAGAAGCTCGTGGCTGAACTCTTCCTTTATAGCAGCTACAAGTTTAGCAGCATTTGCCCCTCTCATGAGTTTCACAGGCTTGCCACCCTGTAATTTTGGAAAGTTTATCGTAGTTCTACTGATCATACCATACAATACATACGGTATTATATATGACTTAATAATCAAACAAATCATGGTTACACGGAGAAAAAGTACGCAAACTACTACTTACCAGAAGAAATTGATGTATAATTTAGAAAATTACACATAAGTAGCATGTTTAACAATGAAACTTACCCCTATAAAAAGCCATACTGGCTCACTTTGATTTTTGAAAATTTGTAGGTCTGGAATATTGTCAGACTTCACTGTGGCAAGCGTCAGTCTGTCATCATCTGCATCGTTTTTCACTTTCTTTAAAATACTGACCATACTAGTACAAGGTCCGGACCATCCAGAATATACTTCTACAACTGTTTAGAAAATTCCGGGGTCTTCTCCAGAATGTCTTAAAAATTGAATAAATTGACTAAAATATTGATTACCAATCAACCCCTCCCGTCGTAAAAGAAGTTTCCAATGTGCCTCGGTCTCGATCTCAATTTGTAAGGACATCGGCTCGCCAACTTTTTTCCTCGCCATAGCTCTAGATAAGGCCGATGCAGCACTCTGCAAGAAAATTCAATTGAATCGACCATTCCAATTTCTTTTACAAAAATAAAATTGTATTTTTAGCAACTTCTGATAATGTCCAAGACTCTGTCGAGTCATCCCGCAAGTCCTTTCCCCTTCTTTCCATTTGTTTCACAAGACGATACATCGTTCTTGCTAACATTTTAAAGACCTTATCTTCGCTTTCAATATAATTTTTAAAATATCAAACTTGAAGGCAAATGGGGAACGATATACAGTGTCTTTCGACACATTCTGTTTAAGACTGCGCGTTCGAAAAACTTAAGATTGTTCGCCATCACCTAAAACCGTGATTCATAGCATTCAAGAAAAAAGCTGGCCACAAAGTTAGACAATTTAGTCTGAGTGGTTTGGACCTGATTTAAAAAACACATACTAGGAAGTATTAAAGTGACAGGCATATAACAAGAAACTTCCTGGTTTTCATTGTGCCTTGATGGACTAGAAGAATGAACCCCTGTTGTCCACAAATATTACGAAAATGGACTGGCATAATACGGATAATGAACAAAACGCAGGAAATTGAAGTGAACAACAAAAGGTTCTTTTCTGGGCTCACTTAGGAAGACTTTTAGTAAGAAGTAAGAATATTCATAAAAGACGGAGTTTTACTATCACAGATAGCATCGTGTAAAAAGGAAATGCTTTGATTTGCTCTTATGTACGAAGTACGAGATGACTGATTTTTAATAATATCATGAATGAAAGTTGGATACACTAAAAAGTTACGTAATGAAAGGAAATTACGTAATTTGAACTTAGAATATATCTACCAGTAACTTGCAATCAAAATGCATATAAAATCGTCTTCTATGAAAACTAAATTATTTGCCTCTTCATCTGTTACAGCAGGTGCTTTTCCTTTTTTGAGTAATTTTGAAGCTACACCACCTTGGCTGAAAAGCTTCATTTCACGAAGCTTGGTTAGCTTTTCAGTATCAATGGATGACGCTGATGATTTCCGACGACCTTTGTTATCCATGTTTTCAAACTTAAGACTTAAGAAGACTTTTATAAAATATATTGTGTGTGACTGCTCGGAATTCAAGTTGGCACAGAGGATACAACAAGCAATATAGGTACGTATACAACTTGAAAAATGAATACAAAATTCTCGTAGTTTTGAAGACTTGACTTCATCTGTTTATCTGAAGGACTGACACAACGAGTACGAACTAACAAAGCTTGACAGGCAAACATATCATGACAATGACAAAGCCTTTGTTTTTCAGATAGGAATCACAAAGGCTTTCACCATATCATTGGTACATGTGGTGGTCACGTCAGAGTCGAATATAAGGCTGTACCGCTGTTCATGAGCAGTTCTTGTCAATATTTAGTACTCATGATACATTGTTATTGTGACCACTTCATGAAAGCCCATTCATATAAAGTTAATACAACACTATGTATACTGTGAGAACGGAAGCCTGAACTCTTATTGCAAAAGGGTGCTATTACTACATGTCTTATGACTTTCTTTCGTAAAGCTTCTGAATGAAAGCAATCATCTTCATGACTTAGGATTAATATTCTAAAGACATGCGATTACGGTATTTCTGTGAAAATCAGAAGTATATTCAATTTTTCATTTGACTGTGATAGACGGGAACTAACTGCAATGAGATTAGGCAGTTTCATAAAATAAATTCGAAAATAAAGAAAATTATACAAAACTTATTTTTAAGTTTTAAAAGTTAAATATTAGAACAACAATCGGACAGGAATGTTTTCTCCTGATAGTTCTGAATAGAAATTAATTGTCTTCACTTTTAATGAAATCCAATTCAACACAAAGACTTTTTTCTTAATAAAACCTTCTTTAATTGTATGCTATCTTAAAGCTTCGGTGTATATAGTCAGCTCAGGCGTCGTGGCATTAAACATTCCAGTAAAAGTAAATTGTCTCAGACCTTCATGACATCAGAGCTTCGAAGTAAAATGCAAATTTCTCTTGAAGTAAATTCAATACCTACTACCTCGAGGACCAACCCAATTATTTTGAATTTAAAAATTAAAATCGAAATGATCCCAAAGTGAATATGTATAATAGGTAAAACCGTATCTACTCCATCTTCAAAGGCAACAATTTTCATTTATACTAATAAGAGCCTGCAAGCCTGCTCCATTATAAAAGTTGGGTTATCAAATTTGAAAAGTACAGCACCCCTGTAGTACTGTTCAAAATTCTTTTCAATTGAAAGCCTACTTAGTTTGTTTGCTCAAACCTGTCATCGATTGATGCCAGATATTCATTAAGAGATTAAAGCACGCAACGGGATATCATGAAAGGATGTGTGCGTAGTAACGGAACATCAAGGTTGAAAGCAATGCCTCTTACTTGTCAAATAGCCTGTCATTCTTAGCATTTTCTAAATCCACTACCGGATTTCTGCTTTTGGCCAGTATAAGCTTTTACACCATTATTTATTGACTTTCTTTGCTCAATATACTAATCAAATGAAAGGTGTACAAAAAAAGAAAGCAAATGACTTACATAGTGGTAGGTAGGGTGATTATGCTGATGATGTACTGAGATGGAAGGACGAGGGTTTTCTTGTTAGAATTGTTATTGGGTTTTGACACAATTGGTGTCTTTCAATTCACACAACTTAATGATACATTACTTGTATCAGAAAGATGCTATATTGGTTTGTATTGTAAATTATGATTGGACTATCTCATCGGAAATATTTCTAGATAATGCACTCAAACATCTACAATACTGTAAATATAAATAAAATCCATCTATAAATCAAATGACCGGAACACACCTGACAAGATGAGGTCTATTCTATTGTGAAAATTGTGATACTTTTAGTACATAAAGAGGATCATCTTTCTATTGATCTTGCATCGATCAAACGATGACTGTTGTGGTTAAAATATAGTCATTTCTATTTAGAACCAATACTTTACAAAATTATGCGGATATAGATTTTGTTGGGTTTTTATTGTGCATAGAGTTTAAAATGCGATAGTTAATCCGAATGGTGTCTATTAGCATTTTCATACTATTTTAAATTAAGTATGATTTATGAATTAGATGATATAATAAGATACATCCATATTTATACTAATGTCCGAATTGATACGCGCAAGAGCTTTTATTTTATATAAAGCTAAATTAAAGATTAGCAGTTAAAATTTAATCTGATTACTCAAAGAAGCAATATACTTATTTATTATATATTCAATGCATCTTACATAAATCAATCAAAACATCCACGGATAATCCAAACTGGTTGTTATACAATTTACAAAGACTGAAGTGGGTTGATATAGTTAACACAAGTGAGAGATTCACAAATCCAGACAGATATTTTATTTGGGTTTTAATTCAATAGCAGCTTTTTAGATATTAAAATCAAGTATTTTCTTTAATCTGAAATAATTTTGGTTACATGTTTAAATATGGAATCGTTTTGTCAATCCAAATAAATTATTGAAGAAAATAAAAATAAATTAAAGTCTTAGCTGAACGAATGTATTTCCAAGGATCACATGAGTAAAAATATCTGACAAAAATCTTTGGAGATTCAAACAAAAATACGAACACTGTAACAATACAAAGACACCAACAAATAATAAAAAGTGAAACTAAATTCCTAAATGAAATCAAATCACATGGGTTCAACTCACTTTTTGTTTCATTAACTTTCTTCTTTCTCAAATTAGCTAATTTAATATTTCTTTTACCAATTTCCATTTCAATCCAAAACTTGTTAAACCCATTCCATTGCTCTTTAAAACATTCATTATTTTTATGAAGTCACCTCAAGTATGGGAATAGTACATAGAATAATACGTCGTATATTCAAGATCTCCTTCTATTCGAAAGCAATTAAATTTTGGTAGCAGCATTTGAATTCGCTGTAATTGTCTTGATGTTGTTACAAGTATACTATTGTTTAGCTTTAAGATTGGCCAATCGATTTTTACTAGTCGCCTTGAATTTAACTGTAACAAGAAGTAAAACTGTCTAGTAAAATATATGTTTTCAAACTTACATGTCTCATTTTGCTCTTTTCAACGGTTCTTTGCTTGTTATACACAATTTGAAAATGGTTTTATCGAAAAATTAATGTTTTGTTTACTGAAACTCTTGTTTAATTCGAAGACCCCTTGGAATTGAATCCTTTACGAATGAAATGTATATTCGCTTCTGCTTTTTTATTATTTTGCATTTAATCGAACCCTTTAGGTTTGCATGACTTTCTGAAAAACGGGATATTTTACAAGTATCTAAATCTATTTAATTCAATATCAATATCAATATTTACAAAATCATGTTAATGGAATTTTAATTGCTATGATATAAACTTTGTTTTGATTGATTTATAGTTTTGAACAAAAAGTAATTTTATTAATTAAAAAAATAAGTTTAAAAAGTTTTGCAGTTTAAAAAATTAGTCACTCAGTTTTTATAGCTAATTTATATTTTTAAGTTCTTCTTCTCTGTATCGTATCTCGACCCGAAGGTCAACACGTTTATTTTTAGTGTTGCAACTGATACGGCAATTGCTTTTTAAAAAACCTATACAGGCTACATGTAGTTAATTTAAGTTCAAGATTTTTTATGCAGGCAACTCAAAGGTCAAACTTAACCAGATGAAATGAACAGCAAAATTATAATATTTGAAATCAGAAACACGAGATATAACCAAATTATTTTTAAGCAGTGTAATATTTATACATTTTATCGACTGGAAAATTACATAATTTAAAAACGAACGCCCATAAGCATTATATAGTATTATGTTCTATTTCTTGTCATAATAAAATGAGCATGTATACTGACTGCTAAATGTAAAAAAATGATATACTTTGGAAACTATTGGTTTTACATTCACTTTAGATGTCATTCACTCAATCTGTAGAATTACAGTAATATAATTGAAAGGACATAAGTTGAAAATTTAGGAATCAAAAGTATAACAGTAATTAATCTCATTATGACTGTACAGGCGTTGAAAATTGAGATGATTGCGTTTATTTTAAGATATTATTCAATTCAAGGTTAGTTTCTTGTCCACTGAGCTGTTATATGACATGACTGTCTGGCTGTGACTCTGTCATACAATTTTTTGGCTTCTGTTTAGCTATAGGGTTATGTTATGTATTTGAGTTTGAGTATTAGGACAGCATAATTTTATCGTCATTCGAGGGAAAAATTAATGATAAGCTTTTTTTTGCTTCTTATCAATGAAGATATTACCATGTTTACATTAAAGCATGTTAGGATAGTGGCACTAAAAACACGAGATGTTCCAATTTGGTTCTAATGTTGAAGCAAAGCTTATCCAAGTTTGACAAGCAAAGACCAAGTACTTCAGCCAAGTTTAATTTTAACTAAACATTAAAAAACGTTTCTAATTTTGTAAGAATTTGCCCAAAATGATTTTAGAAATAATTTTGACGGCAATTTTATTGGGAATTTATTGGGTTTGGCTCAATACTTCTCGTTTCCGAAACAATTTACCCCCAGGTTGAGTTAAATATTTATATTATTTCAGTATATAAGCTGGTTTACTTTACTTAGCTTAAAATTTTGAACAGTAAATTTAAACCTTTGCTAACGTGGTTCTCTCACAGGTCCGACCCCCATATTCCCCATAATTGGAAACATACCTCAGTTGTCAAAATACAAGGGTGAACCAACTTATGAAACTTTCGATAAATTGGTTGTCCAGTATGGACCAGTCGTTTTCGTCAAGTTTGGAGGACTGTTCCAACGTAATTAAAAATATCAAAAACATTATTCTTTTCACATTAAAGAAAATGGGCGATTTTAGTATAAAAATAATTTTAATGATTTCAGTCGTGGTTCAAGATATTAATTTAGGGAGAGAGTTACTTTGTAGTGACATATGGATTGACCGATATTTCGATGAAATGATTGCAGAACGATCTTTTGGAAAGCAACTAGGTTACCCTAATATGTATATTCTTCAACTTTAAATTTATAATTGAGGACAGCTAAACACAGAAGAATTTAAAATGGTTGATTAGGCATAATATTTGGTGCTGGAGATATGTGGAAAGAAACCCGTCGGTTTACAGTCCGAACACTTCGAGACTTTGGATTTGGGAAGCAAACGAGCATGGAAGTCGTCTTGGAAGAAGAACTTTCTTTGCTTAGTCAAACACTTGATAAAAGCTCAGACGGAAAAAATAATGTGTCAATGAGACAATTTTTTACTGTATCGATTTTCAACATTTTATGGAGTATGTTAGCAGGTTTTCGCTTCTCACATGACGATAAAAGGCTCAAAGAATTAATTAATCTGGTTGATGTTACCTCAAAGTCAAATCCGGTTCAGGCATCTTTGATTCAAGCTTTTCCTTTCCTATGGCATTTAAATTCAAGACGATCAAAATATGTTAACAGAAGAAAGTTTATTAAAAACATACAAGAATTTTTTATGGTATGTTTCATTCATTAAATGTCTCTCGACATATTATATTTTCATTTTTCAATTTCTAACAGAATGTTTTTATACTACTAGGAAATTTTTAATGAACGAAAAGCAAGTAAAACCTACAAAACGGAACCTAAAGATTTCATTGATGTGTTTCTCCGTGAGATTGACATACAGAAAGAAAAGGGAGCAGAACCTAATTTCTTCACTGGTTAGTTCATGTAAATATTGCTTACTATTAGAATATGACTAAAAATAACAAGAATTGTTACCATTCTAAAAATTACATTTATTAATTAAATGAAATTTTTCGTTTCAATGCAGAGGAGCATGCTATGATGGTTTGCTTGATTCACGGACATTAGATCCCGCACCTTAGATCCCCCACCATAGATCCCCCACCGTAGATCCCCTGGACATTAGATCCCCTGGACAATAGATCCCTTCACCTTAGATCCCATAAGACATTAGATCCCCTAAGACAGTAGATCCCCACACCTTAGATTTTCAAGTTTGGAAAAAAACGACGAATCAATACAAGATAATCACTAACCACCTTAATTTTAGTATTGTTTAGTATTTAGTGGCAGTAGTGTTTTATAAATTTGAGTGAATTGTGACTATCCTTGTACTGATTCGTCGTTTGTTTCCAAACTTGAAAATCTAAGGTGTGGGGATCTACTGTCCTAGGGGATCTAAAGTGGGGGGATCTATTGTCCAGGGGATCTAAGGTGGGGGATCTATGGCGGGGGATCTAAGGTGCGGGATCTAATGACCGGATACGGGTTTGCTTCGATCTCTTCATCGCCGGAGCCGAAACAACAAGCAATACATTAGAATTTGCTTTTCTGTACATGATACTCAATCCTAAGGTACAACGAAAAGTTCAAGAAGAGATTGACAGGGTTGTAGGAAAAAGTCAGATGCCATCATTGCTAGATAAGGCCAAGTACGCCAAAAATGCCAAAAATAGTTAAAAAATATCGTGAATGTAATTAAATATGAAAAGGATACAATTATTGACTAGGGTATGCATTTATTGTCATTGTTCAGGCTACCGTACACAGAAGCAACACTCCTTGAAGTCCAACGCCTGGCTAATGTTCTTCCGATAGTATTTCGGGGGGCCACTCAGGATACAAGTCTTGCAGGATATAATATTCCTAAGGTATGTTTAAAATACTAAAATTTTGTCCTGTTGTCCACATGCTTTTATGATTGTTTAAAAAACTGACTTTAGGGTACAGTGGCAGGGGTTAACTTAAATAGCCTCCATCAGGATGAAAAGATTTGGGGTGATCCTCAGAACTTCCGTCCTGAAAGATTTTTGGACTCAGAAAATAACGTAATCAATACTCATAAGCTGCTACCATTTGGACTTGGAAAACGAGTATGTCTTGGAGAAGTATTAGCTCGTGCATCTCTGTTCAGCTATTTCGCAACAATTCTCCAAAGGTACACATTTACACTATCCCCTGACCATCCAAAACCCTCAACTAAACCTGTCTATGGATTTACTTTATCCCCACAAGAATATTTTGTAACGCTCAAGAAAAGGTAATTTATTGAATCCGGTTTTTCAAGATATTATTAAAATTTTATTGCCATGTTTTGATAGTACTTAATAATTTAATAAAGATAAATTTTTTAAGAGAAGGCATAATTCGTTTTGAAAATTTTGATTTTCTTGTACAAGTATAATTAAAAATTGTTTTGGATGAAAAGAGTTTATAGATTTTGAAGTGCTTTATACAAGGAAAAGGTGTTATTTTAAAGGAATGAGAAAAATGTATCATACAACATTAACACTGTTGAATGATTTCTCAACGACGTCATCATATTTTGGTGGGGGCTCATATGGGGGTGGTGGTGGGTTGTTTGCTGATACACCACCATGAATATTAATAATAGTAGATCTTCCATGGTGAATGCCAGCAGTTGAATCTCTGAGTTCGTTTACTCGATGAGTTCGAATAAAAAGACTTTGAAACCTTCCTTGTCCCACTTGTCGACTGTATGCACTGTATGGAGGGGGCGAGTCAATTATAGGATCGTCAAGAGCATTGTCTTGAAGTTCTAATAAGTAATCGTATACAAGGAAAACATTTATGACAGACAGAAGGAGCTCTGACGTTTTTATGATGGTCAACGCTGGAAAGAAAGCGGAAGGAAGCAGGAGGCATATTCGCCAACCTGTGAGGATATCCCATCTTTCGATAAATTTCAAGCGATTTGCTACATCTTCACGGGCTATGTTAAATAATTAAAATTATTTTTACCTGTGTTAATTCACAATATTAATAATTAATATTAGTGACTTAAAAAAACAAACCAATGTCAATCCCGATGCTCCCACATGAAAGCAGGATTGAAGATATTAACTGTAGAACGGAGGATGCAATTGATGTAACAAGAGTAGTTATGAATAATCCATTTACTGAAATAAATTTGAGTATTAGTATGTACAAATTTGAAACCGTTTTATATATGCTAAGCAGATTATGACATGAGACAAGGTTAAAAACTAAATTAAACGAACTTCTTGGATCTTCGATGGAATTCACAAAGTCTGTTATGTGACGAAGGATGTAAATCAACACGGACACTGACCAACCCTTAAGAAATATTTAAATGCTCAAATTACAATTTTATAGTTTTAACTTAATTTTATGTTTTTTGGCATCATTATTTTAAGTACAACAAAGTAAAGATTTTGATTAGAAAACTTACAAATTCAATTATGGAAATGATCTGTGCTCGTATTCTATATTTTAATTGAACCATAAAACTGATTTTATTTAATTATGTCACAGTCTTATAAAAAGTTTTAAATGACATTGTGTTTTATTATTGTTATCAAATGTTCTGTTTTTCTGTTTACAAACAACTATTTACGCTGTATTACATATTATACCAGCACACAAGAATTCCCGGTTTCGGATTATTCGGGTTTCTATTAATTTCTATGCGGGAGTTTCCACAGACCCGGATTTTTAAGCTCATCTTTACTAACAAGTACTCAACGGAAACTAGCAGGGGGTATTTTTTACCCTATTCACCGTAGAGGGGTTATTCTACGGCTATTATTGGAATGTCAACTTGTCATACATCAAGCAAGTCATTTTTATGGTTCATATAATGCTTGTAAACTAACTAATTGATATTTATTGTTGAATTGTAATTTCCATAATAGATAACTTAATTAGAGCTGTTGCAAAATAGTGCTGTTAATAGGGACAAGTGTCTAAATGATTCGCTGGGTATGTTTTATAGGTTCCTAAACTCTGTCTTTGGTAATGATTTTTCCATAATGCTTTAATGCAGACTCTTTAGACAGTCCTTCTTTGTTGTCTTTATTTAAACCTTTACAGGCAAAGATGTGGTGTATGGTTAGGAATTCCGTTAAAAGTTTCCTGTAATTGGTTATAAAATTTGATGACGTGTTAAAAATGTCCTTGTCTTTGCTTTGTTTTTAAGGTAAGATCCAAGTTATCTCTCATTTCTCATTATCTCTTTGGTATATGGTATGAATATTGTATCTACTCTTTACACAACGCTACAGGCTTATAGAAAATTAATTCTTAACTATAAATGAATTATATTTTACACAACTTACCATCATATAACAATCAAAAAGATACGGCATTTATTCATCTTTAACTCGGCAATAGGACAAATTAACAACTTTGCTTTGTGACAAGTTATCTTTTCATTTCCACAAAAAGTCTACTACGTGAAAGAAGCTGTAGGACTTTTTCTAAAACCGTATACATCAATAACAAATACGCCGACAATGAATATTGACTATAAATATACATAATTAACAAAGAATAGATGATAACAAAAAGGTAATGTTGATTAATTAATTACAAATTAATAACTTTGTAGCAATTAATGTCCTTAAATCTCTCAAAAAGTTAATTACGTGAAAGAAAGTGTAGGACTTTTTCCAAAGCCGTATTACAAGGACAATGAATAGACCGAAGGTGAATAACAAATAATAGGTGATTAAGAAAAAGTATGTTGATTAATAACACTTCAGAGAGCCACAACTGCAGGTAGGTCCCTTTTAGCTCGTCGTCCATTAGCATAAATGTAACTGAATAATTTTTTACATCCTCCACCAACAAGACCCTCCGGGCATGTAATCAAAATCATACCGTTCCAATTGCAACCTCTCAATCAGTAATTTCTTGCATTCTTCATCGATCTAAAAATAAAAATAAATTTAAAATAGTCAATTAAAGTCTATATACAAACTTCGACTGGTAATAAAGCAGAGTATTATTGCAAACAAAAGTTTGGAAGCGTTGGTGCTGGGTCTTTTGCATTGATTATGACAATGAAATAAAAGCAATAAGATGACTTAAATAGTCTTTAATATATTAAGGCAAAATCAACCTTTGAAGATGGAAGCAGAAGAGTTTTCAACTGTGGCATCAGCATTAGTGCAAAATATCCCGTGATTTTAGTCATTGCAAAAGGGAACTGGGAGAGTTTAGGTGCAGTTGTGATTTCCAAATACCGAAGACCTGTAAAAAGAAACGAAGATGATTTGTAGTTTAACTTAAGGTGTGCAAAAAATTTTGTTCCTGTTTAATGAGTGTTTAAAAAATATTAAAGTAGCCCGTCTTACTTTCAAGATTAGCGATTGAAGGATGCTTTCTCAATTCAGAGAGAATGCCATCAGGTGGATCCCCGTAGTGCCAGGATTCGTACATCTGGAGAGAAACCCCAGTGAAGACCCGATCCGTAATTTCTTCAAAATCCTCTGAAATGTCCAACGTAAGACTCTCCAGCTTTGGCCAAGCGTCCCACAAGCCAATGAGGACAGTTGTTTCACCCACTCGTTTAGCTGTTAGGGTGACAACATTCGGAAAGTATTTGACGAAGAACGAGAGTTGTGTAGCTTGCCTGAATCCATTAGGAAGTTCAAGATTTTTAACAGCTGTGAATTGTTTTCCATCTGACTTTGAAGGGAATAAATAGTTCCAGTCGGCCATTTCATAATCATCTGTTTTTAGTCCCGAGAAGGAAACCACTTTCACAATTGGGGCAACTGATAGGAACATTGGAATGCTGCAATCAACAGGAACCATCTTTAGCTCTCTTAGTTTTGGCATCGTTTTCAGGGTCAGATGAAATGGTGCGTCAGGGTCCTCATTTATTCGTAAGACTTTCAAACTTTCTTTCTGACCATTCAAAAAGGCTGAAAATGTGTCCCTGAAGACTGAAGTTTTAGCCAATGCGTCGCATACTTCAAGACTTAGGTTGCAATGAAACTGTTCCAATTTGAGGTGTTGATCTTCAGTGGCAATGAGTAAAAGCTCGAGTTCTTCCATTGTAAATGAGGAGATGACAAGTGTCTTGAGATTTGGGAAACGTCCGTGTGTGCCCAGGAAATCCAAAATGGTTGTAAGGTCAACTCCAGATGCGACATGAATTTCTCTTAGTTGATCTGACGCCCAGATTATATCTTCAATTAATGGCCATTTTTGAGAACTTTTTGAAGCTGGTTTGACACGAAGACGTTGAAGATTGCAGAGAGAACCACGGCTTGAGGGCCTCATTCCGTGAATTGGATGTTCAGTTCCTGATGTGGGCAGAATTTCTGTAAGTTCAGTTCTGTACCAGTCGAAAAATATGCTCTCTGCTTGGAGTGACGATGAAGGATTCATTATTTCCAAGTATTTCAAGTGAGGAACGTAGAACAAGACCAGATTTTGTATGTCTTGGATCCTGATTTTATTTGAGCTTGGAGTTAGAGCTTGTGGTTCCCTAGATTTGGGCAATCGAGGAGTCCGTGTTGTACTTCGGGATCGGTTTTCCACTTTGTCTTCAAGTCTTAGCTCCCATATGTGTTTCCCGTAACAATGAAAGAACGCCAAGACAAGGGGATGTCTAAAGTTGATGTCGAAAAGGTGTATGCGACGAATAAGAGGCTTTTCAATGTTACACATGACGGAAATAAAAGGCTGCATCCCGGTAATAGGATCGATGAAGTCTTCTGAATCAAAGTAAACCACTGCTTGCTTGGAGATTTCCTCTGTGGCTGGAGCCGTCCACGCTTTGCATACTTGCCGACAGTTCAGCAAATCCTTTGTTGGAAGGTAAGACATAACACGACTTAATATCTGAAAAAATACGACGAATGTATGAACTTAATATTTGATTACATAAGGATTTAATAAGATATGTCGAGATCGAGATTCTTCGTTATCACCGCAAATCGAGGTTCAATTTCATTGTTAGCCAATCTATGAGATTGGTCAACAATGACGGCTAATTGGATAACAATCTGATCGAAATCAACTAAGCACCCGTCTGAAGTTGAAAAGTATAAAGAGTCACATGTAGTACTTCTACTCATTGTAATGAAACAAAAATAACTCATTTTAATCCCCCTTCCCCCTGATAAGGCATATAACACTTACTATTACATCCTTAATGAAGAAAAATCATTATTTAATTTAAAAATTTACCTGATCGTTGAAAAGCGGAGGCGTGTCATCATAATTGGCCCGGATGTTCAACCACCCAGCATAGGATCTCAAGGATCGACCTGGAAATTTATTATTAATTTTCTCCTTCATTATCAACCTTTCTTTCCAAGCTTTTGGACTTTTCGGACTCCTCTTTTCAATTCACAACAATTAAATTTTCAAAATTATGTCAATTAAACTCGAATTTCAATTGAAAAAAAAAGATTAAACGCATTTGACATTTTACGCTGAAAGAGAGGGATGGAGTTGAGTTAGAGAGAGTTGTTCATCCTTCAAAGTTGTGATCGCTTCTAATTCTTCTAACGCTAGCTTTTCTTCTTTCTAACTTCTATCTAACTGCACAAGAATGCATAAAACGGAAGCCACGCATGATAATAATACATGCATTACACGTTAAAACATGACCTACTTTCAGACTCAGATTGGATGCAAAACAACTTCAAAAATAGTGATTTTTCTTGTAAGCTTTAACGATTTGGTATTGAAAGACGAGGACGAGTCCTCTCATAAAGTTTAGGATGTAGCTTTTTTAACTTTAAACGTCAATTCAGTAAACCTAACACGTTTAAAGATCCTTAGTTGCCATTTTAAAGTTCAGTTCATCTTGTTGTTGCCTGTTCGAGGTCGGTCACTAATCTTAGACTCTAAATGGGCATGTTCTTACAAAGTTACGCATGCATAACGTCTAATTGAGAAAATTCATTTGACCATTTGACCATGCATCAATTCTGCGATTGACGTGATACAATTATCTTACTCGAATTTTGCATACTTGAATGAATTATGGATAGATGATAGAATCAAATTGAATTTGAGGCTTACATAACATATTTGAGAATTGAGAAGCGTAGACAATTTTAAATATATCATTAGATTTCAACAATAATGAACGAGAACGACTACCATCTAATAATAACGAGGTATTCAATACGCAATTTGTAAAAAATAATTAAGAACGCCTAAAGAGTTTAGACTTATAGCCACGTTTTTTTCATAATGAAACCATACGTATTTAGCACATGAAAACAATTACATTGTGGTATTATTCCACTTCTAATTATTACCTGCAGGGGTAAGACAAAACTGGGTTTAATTTTAAAAAAACCAGGATGGAAATCGGGGCTGGATATTAGGCCCCATAAGGGTTAAATATTGAATCTATTACCTAGACTGTCACTAAAGATAAGAGAAAACAAGGCATTCAATCAATTATGTCAATCATGGTAGAATATGATTTTCATACAATTGTATTTGTTAGAATTTCTTTCTATACATGAAAGAAAAGAACACCCTTATTATTTTTACATTGCCTTGTGTCTCAATCGGGCCGTAGATAATATCAAAAGAATCCCAAAATCCGAAATGGATAACGCGGGTTCAAAACCATTACATGATTGATAATAATAAATAAAAGTAGAATTTACCGATATAATCTAATAATTACTTAAGATAAATACAAATGTTATAGGGGTCGAGGAAAGTCTTTAATTTGTCATTCGCCAAAGTTAGTTTAAAGTGAATTTTACATTAATTTATATTACATAATTAATTACAAATTAATTACTGCAATCTGCAATGCCTAAAGAACGAGATATTTTGAAAATGATATGGACTAACTTCGTTAAATCATTAAAACCTCGTCAGATCAAAGGAAATGCCATAGGAAAAGATCATTTTGGGAATAAGTACTTTGAAATACCACCAAGTAAGTATGTCAGTTTATTATATTAATATGTAATAACAAATAAACCTGAAAGGTGTAAAAGTATAAAGAACCTGAGTTCAGTTATTTATTGACGTTTGAGAGCTTATACTTGAATTAATTCATAATTGTGTGACTATAAATTGAAATACTGACGACTTTTCTTGCAAATTCTTTTTTTTAGATCCAAGCATTGGCAAAAGAAGGAATGAACGTTGGTTTGAACCAGCAAACAAGGATGATTTTATGCAAGAAATGCCTGCAGAATGGGAAGGTTAGTTAATGAATAATTAAGTTATTAGTTTTTTTTAAAGTACACAAAGTTAAATCTAAATCTTAAAAAAGTTAAAGCTTCGGAATAATTTTTTGGATGGTTTATTATTAATTATTTTTTTAAACTGTTACTACGTTTAGCATGGCTAAGAGGAAGACGAGAGACACCTCCTACGGAAGAAGAAGTTTTAAAAAACCGAGCAATTTCTGAGCTAAAAAAACAAAACGCTGCTGAACTTGAAGCTAAGCATCGTCCTCCGGGATCAGCTCCAAAACAAGAAAAAATTCAGGTACTGAATACTGTTTTAAAAAAATAAACTGAAAGCTTCGCTTTTAAATTTAAAAAATGTATTTTATGGACTAATGAAAGGAGGATTCAACATTTTATGTATTGCAGGATTTTCCTGTATACCCAGAGTATGAAATAAGGCCTGGTGATGGTTCAAAGAAAGACGACAAGTAGAAAGAAAAGGTGTAATATCTAGTCTTACTGTGTAATACAGTTTATTTGGAATTATTGTATAAAATGGGTAAATAATAGATAATAGAACTTTATATCTAAGTTACACAGCAATTACCTAATTTGAATATGTTATGATATTTAATTGTTATTGTTTATTCGGGTTTTGTCTGTTTTCCAAAAACAAAGACTTAAGGCTTCAAAATCAAAAGCAGAATCTATAAACACAGAAAATTGTGTAATGGTATTTTCGTCAGCCATATTTAACGGGGTAGATGGTAAATGGGCAATAAATTGAAAACTAAAAACTCGATATTGGTTTGCTTGCAAGCGTTAAATTTATTTCTCAAATCGTCAGTAAAAGTAAAAACCTTTCTTAAAATTACAGAAAGAATTTTCAGTTACATGTTGAATTGGATTGATCAATTACGATACGACAGTCAGTAGCAGCAACATAAATAAAATCATGACACTTTACAATAATACATTTAACAAGATTAAATTTTAGTTTCATAGACTAATGCATTTTGCTTTTGGGCTTTCCTTTGAAGCTGAAACAAATAGGTAGGACTTTTTTGATAATGTAAATACATATAATTGACAAACTTAGAATTATTGTAATTATAAATGCAATAACATCAATTGAATGAAACTGTATGAAGTTCAATTTCCTTGCAGATGATCGAAGTTGGGGAGCACCATTATGCTTTAAGATGAAATTGGTCCAGAATACAGCTCTTTCCCGAGGACTGTTCATCTGATCTTTGAATATTGCTGATGTTGTTTGAGCCTTTTCTGTAAACCTGTAGATATGTTCAAACAAGGGATTTTTATTACAAACACTTTAACCAAATAGTTAAAAACAAAATTTAAGTTTTACTTAGAATTGTTAAGTAGTTGTTGTATAGAAGTTTCGAATTCCTCTTCTGTAAAGTTCCATAAGTCAAGTTGTAATGCAAAGCCCTGTTGAACAGCACCTTTTGCGTTTGCTACTTGGTCAAGGAATACTGGGAAATACAGAGCCGGAATGCCATGAAAAATCTTAAAAATACATAAAATAAATAAAATTAAAGCAGCAATTAAGTTTAAGTTCATAGCGGTTATTGATTTAAGAAACCAATACCGACTTGTTATTACAGGGCAAATGTTACAGTTGAAATAACTTTTAAAAGTGTCAACTTAATTCTCCTTCTTTTATATAGCTTTATATAAATCATTGCAATTTTTGATTTTAAAAACTGGGGAACTAAGATGGTGAGGATCTAAGGTAGGAGATCTAATAAAGTGTGGGGATCTAAGGGACGAACTATCTGTATACCGTTTGTTGGGTACTCAGAAGACCTCCATGAGAGATGAACAGTTTGATGTTAGGGTGACCTAAAATTAAAAAAAAAAATTATAATTTACTAGAATATCGAAAGCTATGAAAACTAATAAGTTGTTTAGAAGAGTGAAAAGCATGCTTATTTTAACCTAAAATATCTTGTTGGGGAAGCCATTTCTTGACCATAACGTTATTTGACAATCCTTCAGGAGCTTCACTCTCCCATTTCCAGATTACCCGTTGTTTAAGTCGGGAGAATACATTGGTAATCTTTTTTGTGGTGGATGGTAAAAGACTACTTCCTTTTACTACAGTTCCTAAACTAAAGTAGATGAATCCATCGGGAGACCCAGAGACGAATTCTTCCAAATCCTTTAAAAATGTATTGTAAATTAAGTTCGTTGTATCTTAAGACAGCCAAACGTTTGAATTGTGAATAAACAGTTAAATTACAGTAGGTAAAGGCTTGGCCTCTGTGCAATGTATGCCCCCAATCTCAATAATATCTGAAAAACAATGGCAACTTCAGAAACTTTTTCTCAGTTTTTTTGGCAGCTCGTCATGTTTTGTATACACATTACACATACCTGGCATTAGAGATCTATGATATGTTGATGTAAAATGGGTATTCATCATTATCAAACTGGCGTTTTGATGTATTTCACTTATTGATGGTAAATCTTCTCCAAGATATTTGCGATATACGTGTTCCATCGAAGGGTTTGATACCCATTCTTGATATGCAATAGTTGCCAAATCAATTATAAAATTATTCGCCCTCTGGAAAAAGGTCATTTCACTATCGTAATAAACTGATGGGTAGGGGACCGTGCTTGGAGCCACGTATGTTCCGAAATCCTTCAATAAAGAATTCGGTATGGGCCAAGAGTTCAATAAAATAAAGGGTGATTGGTTTTTGTATATAAATCCATAAAAACATTGCCCAAAAAGAAAGTTTGTCAAAATCAAATCATATTTGGAATTCAAAATTAATTGAAATTCTAAATTGTTATACACTTTTTCACAAATTTTCATATAATAAGCATTATCAAAAAATATCATGTCAAAAAAGATATTTTCAAAGTCGGAGAGGTCGGATAAGCCGGCTAAATAATCATTAACAGTGACTGGCATAATCTCTGTCACATTACTTGGTAAGTGTGTGGATTTTGAAGAAGTTACAACAGTGACTTCATGACCTGATTGAGCCACTCCTGTGATGATAGGGTCAAAAAAATGCTTCTCACTTCTGGTTGACAGTGGGATTAAGAACAATATTTTTGAGCATTCGGCACACGAGAATGCCGTAATTATAAATAAAATCCATGCAAGCGCTTTCATTTTTGAAAATTTTACAGTGTTTCAAAAAATGGAATAATTTTATTGCTTTAGGGAGAGGGATTCTAGAATAAAACAACTTTTCTATAGTTTGCCTACAGTATCCTTGAACCTTTAAACTGTAAATGAAAACCATGTACAAAGGTACAACTTCAGTAAAGTCTTGTCAAATCTTTATCCACATTCTTAAATGGCATCTCTGAATTTGATTAAGTCAGTATTAGAATGCCATTAAAACCCAATTAGTATTAGAATGCCATAAAAACCCAATTAGAATACCATAATTAGTAAATTTATAATTTACCAACTGACTATTAATTTTTATTCTTCACACAAACAATCTTCATAGATTTAATGCGTAATTGTGTGTATAATCGGATGGATTCTGTCTGAGCAGCTTATTTAAATTATTGACATTGAATTATCATTCTGTATGTATGGCATTTGATACTAACTAATTCGACCAAAATTACAAAAAAATAATAACAAAGTCATAAAGCAGTATAACCCTAATAAACTTTTCAATCTATGTCATTGAAATCTGAAAGAATCTGTTCTGTTCTGTTCTATTCGATGGTTTAGGATTAAATCTGAGATGACAAGGTAATGCTACCTCGTCGTTTTCACTCAGAGGACGGGAAAGATTACTAGAGAAATCAGATT